>JADDOH010006291.1:0-67334 GCA_016648135.1 Agrypnia vestita | reverse complement strand
GAACTACTTATGAGATGGCAAAAGTGCATAGATAGCAATGGTACATACTTTGATTAAATAAATATATTATAATAAAAAAAAATCGGCTTTATGTTCCTCCCATACTAAACGTCAATTTCATATGTAAGGACCTAATAGTATAATTTTGGATTTTTGGAAATTTTTTATTACTCCGTCTCGTAGCGTCGCTCGACCGAAGCCCATCGCGTAGGTTAAGCGCCAAACCAGTTTCCACTAGTAGGTAAATGAGAAGGGGAGTATAATAAAAACTTGGTTTTTATGTGTTACTCTTTTTACTCCCTTTCTTAACTCGTAGCGTCTGCTTGCTTGCTTACTTGTCTGACAAAAAAACTTTGGATCGATTTTTAACTCTTTTCCCGTGATCCAATCCAAGCTGAAACTTTGCAAGCAGACCCGTGGCGACGATAAAAATGATCTAAAAAAATTTAGTTTAAAAAATTCAATAAATATACTATAATTTTGGATTTTTCGAAATTTTAATGGTTTTTTCAAATTGAAATCAATACAAATGAGTAATTAGCCCGGCACTTGATTCAATGAGAAAGGGAGTATAATAAAAACTTGGTTTTTATGGGTTAGGTTTTTTTCAAATTTTGCACACATTGTAATAACATTATCTAATAACATTATCTACCATTTAGCACTTAATTTTTTGATAAAATGTGCCTTTGACTTTTTAACTTCGATTTTTTTAGGAAAATGTAAAAAAAATTATAATTATTGCTCAAAAAATAAATCAATTTTTTTCGATACGCTACATTACATTACATTTTTGTTATATGGCATTACACCATACAACAAAAAATAATTCGCTTTTTCATCTTACTCACACTGGCGAAATATTTGCGGGACACTAGAAAACTGTATAATAATTTTATAATTTTTAAAATAAAACATTTTTTTTAATGTGAATGTATTTTTTGATGCCTCAAGATGGTGTAGGTCACCTTCCTCTTCTTCTTCTACCCTAATGGGTCGGGGTCCCTGCACCGCATGGTAAGTTCCAACTTTTCCTATCTTGGGGTTCGCTCTCCAGTCAGCCCAATTTAGATGCAACCTCGCTTCGCAGCAGTCCTCCGACTGTTTACGCCAGCTCCGCCTAGGACGATCCCATGGTCTTCCGCCTCCTGGACTTGCCTGACAGTCTAACAGCAGGCAAAAAGGGTCTTAACAGTAGGTAAAAATGTAATTTTAATAGTTACCCACCTAAGCACAGCAGTTTACGGTTTTACAATGATAAAACCTTCGCGACAGAAATGGAATGGAATTGTTCGTTTACGCGTAACACATAGAAGTAACATAATTTTTATGATATTATATGTATACATAAACAGTTAAACTCTATAAAGTTAGTTCTGTCTGTAGAACTATTGACTTATACACCATCAGTAAAATCTAAAAATAGTATTTTATAAAAAATAATACCCAAATTTGAGGGTCCAACGACAATATTGCTATTTCTGTATCTTGACATTTATTGTATAGCATTTAATGCCGCCAATTATGGCGTTTTAAATCTGACAGGTTTGAAATTAATGAATTCAATCAATCAGAAAGCCCTAAAACGCGAAAAAATGTTATATCATAAATAATGAGCTTTCTAATTGATTAAATTCATTAATTTCAAAACTGTCAAACTTAAAACTTCAAAATAAGCGGCATCGCAATATTATACAATAGGCCGTATTCTGAAATAAGCAATATGGCTATTTCGGTATCTTGACAGTTATTGTATAACACTGTTATGCCGTCAATTTTGTCGTTTAAAGTTTGACAGGTTTGAAAGGAATGAATTCAATCAATCAGAAAGCTCTGAAACGTAAACAAACGTTAAGTTATTCACAAATTGTGGATAACTTCTTGGATAATTGCTTATTTCAGAATACGGCCGATAATATGTTATGATAACATGCCCCTTCATCACGTTTTAGCGACTTATGAGATCACAAAAAAAATTACCTAAGCAAAAAAATAAGAGACAGAAAAAATCTTCTAATTTTGTTTCTTTGGTTCCATGATTTTAATTGCAGAGTCAAATTGTAAATATATAAAATAAACAATAGTTTATTACGCATAAATGCCCTGCGCCTGCTATACTCGTATTGTATTTGCAATCTTTTTCACATATCTTCTCAAGCATTTTGTGTCACATTTTAGTATGGTTAAGATGTGAAATTAAAATTTATTAAAAAAAAAATTAATCTCAATATGTCCACTTCATAAATCAATACAACATGCTCAATTATTTCATTGAGCAGGTTAAATTGATTTCATTTCATTCTAAAATTAAATCCGGCGTATCCGATGGGCCACCCTTTATTTTAAATACGGATATCTTCCTAAACTGACACAAACTAAATGATTTACTCGATTAATAAATTCCGAAACCAACCATGATTTATCAATAAAGAAAATTGATCCACTTTGTGGGCCTTGTGTGACTGTATATACTCGTGATATACCTTTTTTTTCAATAATATTACAAATTAAACGATTATCTTAAATTTATTAAAATTATTGCAAAATCTGTCGGTCAGTTTACTTCAAATTTATGTTTACTTTCTAATATTATTGAAAAAAAAGACATGTCACACGTCCCATAGTCATATAAAGGAGCGATTTTATTAATTTCTAAAACATCGTTGGTTTGGTGATTTATAAATTGATTAAATAATTTAGTTAGTGCTATTTGTGGTGTATTTGTTCTATTTTAGGTGAATGAATTTTTAATTTGATACCTTTTTTTGCAAAAATATGATACAAAATGCAAGAGAATAAGAGGTAAATCAACCTCACATTGCCAGACGATCGCCTTAAAAGCAAAGACAGCAATATCCACTTCGACCAATGATGTGTCACGTGACCCGCTTCATACTAAAGTGAGAATTGATGTCGATTTTACACTGAGACATCACATCAAACACAGCAAAATCCAATTATGTAAATAGCAAAACCAGCAGTGTCGACTATTTGGTGGCAAATACAACAATATTTAAAGTTCAATATTTATATCTACACGTATATAAAAGGAAAAATGAGGTGGCAATCGTTTTTAAAAACTTATTATTTTATTATTATTACAATAAGATGTAGGTTTCATAGATTTAAGAGGAATTTCCTTGAATAATGACAGGTTTTTTGTTTTTGTCTCAGAAACACCTTGGTGGGATATTGCTGCCTTTGCTTTTATACCTCTCATTTGCCTAATTTTTTTTTTCAAAAAAAATGTAAAATTCATTTTACTCACCATTTTTTGGTCGTTACCTCATTGATTTACCTCATTTATACCTCATCACTGCCCTTAAAGTGTGCCAAAAATTCTAGTTTTCCAGCACAAAAATACCAGTCATTTTTCCGAGGAAAGGGCCACCAATAAAACAATTTAATCAAATGCAAACTTTTTTCTTCGTAAATTCATTCGTAAAATAAATTTATAAAATATGGTCATTATTATTTATAACATATTACATAAAAAATCTTAACTCTGAACAATAGGTAGGTACATATCGTATATTAATTACTATTTGACAATTTAATTGACTCAATATACAACGCAGTGTTAGGATCAATAATGATCGTTTTTCATACAGTATTAGATACATTATATTTCATGTTGGCAAATCTTGTAATTTATTATTTTCGATAAATTTTTGAATAGAGTTTTGTAGATCCAAATTGTATAAATAATTTCGGATAATAATTATTAGGTAGTCATTATCACTCTTACGCTTTTGGTGTCCATTAGGCAGGTCGTTGGACTTTGATTATCTATGTATATTATATAAAACCCGAGTTAAACCTCTAAGAACAAATTTAAACACATTGAATTTTCGCAAATTCTATATAAAAATAGAGTGATATGATTTGTACTCTTAAAATATAAAAAGGAGAGAAATTTTTGACTGGTGATAAAAGTATACATCTTTATGAGAATAAATATCTGTACTGATTCAATTATGTTTCAAAAAGATTTGCCATGATTAAGAATTGCGTAAAATATGCGTATAGTATGTAATACACAACAAAGTAAATACAATTTGACATGTGTCACAAATACCAAAACATACCATGGATTGTTTTCGCTTGTAATGTTATAAAAATGAGAGTAATATGTATACATAGATGTAAACTGACAACGGGTATAAAAATCGTCAAAAAATTAATATTTTCATGGATATACACATTTATAAAAATGTTAAAACTTATTATATTTAAACGTAATGGCAATCCACTTACTTTAAAAATATTCCACAAAATAAATACATAAAACATTAAACAATAATTTCGTATCTTATATAAAGTCATATTTATTAAGTTTTAGATTATATTGGTAACTCTCTTATTAATAGAAATGGAAATCAAATTAAAAGCACACAAAACAAAAAAAATGCTTTAAAAGTAAAGGAATGCTGATGGTTTAAATTGTAATTATTTTATTATTTAGAAAGAAATATTTTATTTTTCGCGTATTTATGCACTTAATAAAGATATTATAAAAATATGTATCGAATTTAAAAATGAAGAGCGATATAATAAATGTAAATAGTATACTTACCCGATTGGCGAATAACTATTTATTTTTAGATATTGATTCGTGAATACATATTTATTTATAAAAAAATACACTTTTTTCTACATAACAAATATTATTAGACCCTACTTGTCCAATTAACTTTACATAATATAAATCCAAAGGAGAATAGTAAATTAATATATTACTTTAACATAGTTTTATGGACTTATATAAGATCACAACCATAATTATTTGTCATAGATATTTTTTTAATTTTAGTTTTAAAATAATGTTTATTAAAAAAACACAATTGCTTCAAAAAATGTTTATGTTAATTCGCCAAAGGTGAGATGGGAAAATTTATTTGAACTAGATATATGATGTAGAAGAAAGGAAAAGGAGAAGAATGAAAAAGCAGGATCAAGTATCACACATAAATTATTTAAAAATGTCCATTCTCTAGCAGATTAATAAGTTTATTATAATTTTACAGAACAACCAAAGTAAATTTCGATCTTTCAATAAATAATTTAAAAAAATAATATTATTGGTCTGACTTTTTTAAATTTTGAGACTGGATTCAATTTTGATTTTTTAGAGTTACTAACTAAGCAAATTTTAAAAAATTTCACGATTTAAAGTAAGGTTTTCTAGAGATGTAGAGAGAAGTTTTATTAACAGTAAAGTAAATATTCGATCAATACCACATCACGAATTATGCTAATAAATTGCGTATTTTTAGAATATTCTAGCCAATTTATTGAAAAATGTTAACGTGATTGTCATCCAAAAACTCAAAAATAGACTGAAGACGTAAATCTTTACATCCGTGTAATGCGTATGTCCGTTTGTATTTGAATATTTCGAAACAAGCCATCATCTTTAAAATGACGCTACATATTTCTATCGCTGTGGCGGCAAGATTGATTCCAACCCAAATCATATAAATTATTAACGAAACGTTCAATGTTATATAATTGCAATCAACACATTATTGTTAGATACCGCCCGACGCCTTTTGAGAAACTACATGACTATTTATTTTTCTGGTCGATGAGGAAAATCTAATTCAGGTGAGAGAAAGCCATTATTATAACATTTCGATAGAAATTATTCGTTGAAACCGGTTGATTTTATTTGTAACCATCCCTTAATCAAAATTTAATGCCGAGAGCAACCTCTATTCTAGTAAAAGAACTAAAAACCGAATAAAAAAATATATTTTGTAAAACTTCGACCTGTGAGTCTTGGTATTATTATTTTTAACAGGAATGGGCTGCCTGTACATTAAAAAGAGGCTCTGTTATCTCAGCGCTATTGGAGGGGTTAATTTAGTACCTAATATATATTAAGAAGTACCCAATATATATCAAAAGTTGACCCATCTATCGGCATTTGGAGCTCTTTTATTACATGCACTCGCAATAAATTAGGCATTTGAAGAGAAATGAAAAAAGAAAATGTATCGCATTTTTTCCCAAAATTGACAAGTGGCTCGCAGTATCCCCAATTTCGTTCAAAAGCGTTGATTTTGAAATACTAAAACAACTATTCTTTAAATGCAAATGAAAAAAGACTATTTTTATTATCGCAGATACTACATTGATAACTACTAGAACTGCAAATATTAGGTACATATAAAAATATTTTTCAACTAGACATACGCAATTTCAACAGCTTAAAGAAAAAAAAAATTACAATTCCAAGATTTTGACTTGCAAATGGGAGACTATCTGACCAGATCGATATTGAAATAAAAAATCATTAATTTAAGATATGAATTTGAAAGTATTGAGCGAGGTCCATATATTTTTATAGATTATTTATTCGAAGTTAGTTTAGAATTATGTATGCACGTAAATTGGTTGACGTTTTTTTTTAAATAAATGTATAGAAATGTGGTGTTAAAGATAAGCGAAATATCTATTTTGTCATACAACTAGAAATCTTTTCGATTGGCATATATATGTATCTCATTTCGACGTAGTTTCTATATAAATCAGCATTAGAAGTAATGACGTAATTTAAAAAATTGGACCCCAATGCATAATGGAAAAAAACCTCTATAAAGAGTTTAGTATCTAGTAGCAAAAACTACGGGGAGTCTTCTTCGTGAAATACAACAGTTAAGGAGATATTATCTTTTGTAAAAAGTTCGACTATCGTGAAAGTAATCTATATCGAATATTTAAAAGTCATAATCATTTTATCTGACGTTTATTAAAGCGAATACATTTAAGAAATCCAATATTTTTAACGCTTTACAGAAAATATGTAAGAACTATTGGTAAAAAAATTAAACTTTGAAGTCGCCTTTCTCCATTATTGCTTAAAATTTTTCAACTAATAATTTGGGCAGGAATTTCCCTGTAAAGTATCGCGGACCAACTCTGTTACTCTTGTAAAGCGTGGTTCCCATTGCACGCGTTGCGCCTCTGATTAGACGGCAGCAAGTAGGACAGAATGGACCCAAACGGATGTAGAAAAATCGTGCGAATCCAATCAACCGTGAGCTTCCGATATTTGAACTCATTTTAATCAACACGTTCAGCCAGAATCTCTCTCTGTATCTTCAAAATTCACCATTAAAATGTGTAAGGCCCGTAACCCGCTGACGATATGTTATTGGGCAATGATATTAATGATCAGATATTTAATTATATTGAACTCTCGTATTGGAGATACTGCACCCCAAGTGCGGAATCATCGACCCTTCAAAAAAATGTTTTTGAGTTAAGAATGTCACATTTTTGTGCATCACCAAAAGATCATCTTTGTGTGCGTCTCCACTTTATTGTACAATGAAAATTGATACATTTGCAAGTGATTTGACTGATACGAGATGAATGAACACTGAGCCTTTCGAGGATAACAACACAATCAAAGTCTCTCGAGCATTCCGTAACATTCTGCGACGCCCTACACCACTTGGGAAACGTCTGGAACAATCTGGAAGCGACAGAGACATTCTCGCAAACACAGATAATGTGTAGAAAGATCTCGATGGTTCGAAAGACCAACGTGATTCGTATAAAAGACGGAGCCAGCGCCGCGGAGAGTTCACGATTATTTTAACGTTTAACCGGCACGACTTAACCAGTAATAAAGCCGTAGCGATCGCAGTGTCACCAACGCGGAGATTAATCGAAGCGACAGATATCGGGCCCAGTAAGCGATAATAAAGTGTTTCCCAGAGTGATTAGTTGCGAAATAGTGAGAATTAAAGAAGATCTTCCATGTACACGCACCATTATGCCGCATGAACAGCAAACATTTTTTGTAGCGACATTAAACAGTTAGCGAGATTCTAAATACTGCATATAAATACACGCGACAGAGATTCTTGAGACAAATTATATCACAGACAAGATTTAATTTAGCAAATATCAGTTAATAAGTTGTGAATCAGCGTAACTAATTTCACATTAATAAAATTAATCTAATATTTTTATACAACTGCCATAAGGATAACCACCACTTTTAGGTTTTAGGATCTTTTAAGTTAAACCTCTTTTTGCGCATTTAGGGTAAATTTTTTTATCGTAACGGAAGTTGCGCACGCAGCATGTAGCGGGAATGCGAGACAATGAAGTTAGTTGTTAAAGTAAAATTTTAATATACAATGAAATGCGCACGCATACATGCGCTCCAGATGTTAGCTCTCAAAGAGAGTAAAATGTGTATATTTCATATACAATTCAAAGGCTGACGAATGATTGGTTGTTGAATTAAAAATTAGAACTGTTTATTGAATTATGATTTTAGCTGTGTAATCGAAGTGGCAGAAAGCGGCTTCTCGAACAGATTTCTGTATTTCATGTTATTGTCGATGTTTGATCGAATGTGATCAGTTTGTAAATGTCCGCTGGTAAAACTTTGTAAATACTTTGCGATTCTTGGCATCAGCTTTTTAATAATGGAGACGACGACGTCAGTTGCGAAACCTTAGAGGAAGTCGCCATGGCTGTGGTAATGTATATTTTTTAATTTGATATTGTTCTGATACGTAGTTTCTTATGTGGCCAAAAAAGTATAACTTCTTACGCGCTTACATAAGTACACACAATATCGAGTAGTTTAAATGCGGTATTTTTAACAGCATTCCATTCCAGAAAAAAAGTAATATGAAGCGTCACATTGAAAAGGTGGGATTCGTACCCCGGTGCCATGTAATGAAAAGGAATGTGTATTGCGTAGAATGTATAGTTACCTCCGGTATTTTTTAGTAAAGTGTACGGATTCACAAGAAATTCAAGTAACAGTTAAAAAGTCGCACAATTGCCATTGAGCTACAGGCCGCATGTGCCAATTGTAAAATATCATTTTATATCATAATATTTACATACAAGGACCATTACGTAAATTTGGCATTCATAAAAATACAGTTTAGGAGATGAAACACCAAACAAAGAAAATGAGTAGTTCTAGCATTAGAAGAAGAAGATTAGAAGAGATTTCTCGATTAGGAGAAGAGAAGTGAGCTCGATATTAATCAATTTTCGGTACTTTATTATTTGATTAAGGCATTTCTCATACAACAAAAGATAATTAACCATCATAAATATATAAAAATATAGATTTGTATAATTAATTTCGCATGATATACTATAAAATACTTACGCTAACTTGGATTATAAATGTTTTATCGTACATAAAATGGTAACCCTACATAAATGTAATTGGCAAAAGGGAATATAATGTCATTAATTACTAATTGTTTCCCTGAAAAACGTCGTTTCATTTACGCGTTTCTTAAACCTACTTTCACAAATTCACACAACAGTTGCAACGAACGCAACGTATCAAAAGTCCCGTCCAAAAACATTGTTTTTTTTTTCAATAAAATTCACCGAACATTCCGAACACCACTTGATAATCCATCCATTAGAATCACTTTTTTCAAAATATTAAAACCTCAATTAATTAAATCAGTTTAAAATTTGTCTTTCCTGTGTATTGCAGTAGAACTTTTTAACCATTTTTCGTAGATTGCAGTTTAATTTTAAATTTATATTTATTTAAAAAAAAATCTAATTGAAACCACATAGTTCACTGAAATCACGATAAATGGCGCTGTGAACACTGTCCTTTGTGAAAGTCAAGTAAATATAATTTATATCACATTTTGTTTGTTTGAACGAACAGATCAGAGAGGAGCGACGGCCGTGGACTGAGCTTCCAAGTCCCGCTGAAGGGGGCAGTTGTTGTTCTCCATGGGACTGCCGCCGCAGCTGCCTTCTCCCTCGCCGTCTCCTTCGCCTTCTTCAGCATCGACGAATCTGGAAAATAAACAATGTTAACAAAGATAAATTAAAGATGTCTCCAGAAACGAAATATGAGAAAGCATGTCTTTATTATCTTAAAATATTGTTATTTGTGTTTTTTTTTTCTTTTCTCTATACAGGGTTATTTGGAAGGTATTAATAACCTCGCAGGACTATATTCCTGTTTTAATTATGGAGATGTGCGACATCTAAGTTTGCATTTTTTTTCAATATTTCTGACCTATTTTTTGTAAAACGTTGGACTAACAGTAACTTATGTCGAATATGAAAAATTCATTCTCTTAATAAAAGTCAAATAAAATCCTTCCAATTCCAATTGGAAAACATTCCAATTGTAATTTCTGCAGGGTTTTTATTATTTTATTTATCTTGTATTAAAACGAATGAATTTTTCGTAATCCATATAAGTTACTGTTTTGGATATTGCTACCTTTATATTTGATATTTGATATTTTATACCCCACATATGAAATATTAAAATCAATTATTATTGAAATCAATATTCACACCACAAATCATGTTCACTCACATTCAATCACAAGTCCTGTTGGAAACAAATGCTGAAAGTTTCAGAGCTAGTCGGTAAGTGGTTGATTTTCGATTACTAAATTTGGAATATCTTTAAATATCAAACAAATGATGTTGGAAACAGTTGAATATTGCATTGTCACAGGAGATACACAAATGCTGAAAGTTTCAACATTTGTGTATCTCCTGCATTCTAATAAGAATTTGAAATTTTTAAATAAAATGACCCACACATCTATACGTTTCAAGTTGAAGATCGCTGTTTACTGGATAGTGGATAGGACTGGTTGAATAGTGTTCGTTAAAACCTTCAAAAGTATCCATTCTATAAAAAGGTCCAAACTGTGACAGACATTTCCCTGTCGAGGCCCGCGAAAATAATTTAGGGCATATTTAACATTATCGTAAACAGTAGCGCAACCAAATAACCGGGTCAAAATGCAAATAGGAAAAAAGCATCGGAACTTATTGCAATATGAAACGGCTTCAAGTGCATGCAAAATAAAATAATATAAGTACCTACTGCGCGGTTTTACACATAAAATATTCAGAACAAAATTCGTGACTTGTCTCATTTAATATTGTCTCGGGGTGGTAAATCAGAAATAATTACACGTTATCGATGATTTTACAGCGCTCTTTACCTTTACGTTAAAATTGGAAATTACTAAAAGGTTCTGGGATTGCCTACCGGATTCTGGAAACATCGAGAAAGTGACATGAACACTTGTCTATAAATGCGAGGGCGCCGCGCTGCGCGGAATTTTTGTTATTGTTGATAGCGGGCTAACGCCGTAGAAGCAAAATCGTGCGGTGTTTCTAGCGCGCGTGTGTTCCAGTAGCAGTAAATCAAGAAAGTACCTACCAACGCGTGGGAAGTGATATAAAGTAATCAGAGCGATATATACAGAGAACTAGGATTTCTAGATACGCGTAAAAGATTGTGTCAAATGAGAATCAAGAAATTAGTTTGAATTTAAGAAGAGTGCTCCGATAAAATTCGTGTCCAGTGGCTTTGCGTAGTATTTTTAAATTAAATTGTCTTAAGTGTTTTATTTGCCTCCCACAGCCACAATCTCGTGACAACATTCACATTTCCATAGAAAAACGAGCGTTTTTAGGCATTATCTCGAATATGCTGTGAGACTGATAGTATTGTATCGATAGTATCGATATGACACTATCGTTAGTATCGACACGTTACTCGCAAAAGTACTGTAAGGTGGGCGCATACCTATTAACCCCCTATATACTGGGGTCCCCAATTCAATACATTGGCATAATTATCATAATCATAATCATCATATCAAAAATCATAATCATAAGCATCATAATCAAAAATATACTTCCTTTGAATAACAACCTACTCAATACGAGTATTTCGATAAATATATTTTTTAACTTACTAATAAATATAAAAATCCCCAATTAAATTTTGACGAGAAGAAAATTACATAGAAATACATTTATAAATCAATGCACAATAGAATCCGAAAAAGGATGAATATTTTTTTAAAATCCATATCCAATTATTTCGTGAGTGCTTTTAATCTTCATTTATTTTTCTTGTTGCCTATTTTTGTAAGTAAATGATTAATAGCTTTCCTATAATAGAATGGATCTAGTTCTTATCTATCTAGTTTTAGAATTTAATTAGCTTACTATTCGAAGATTTTTTTGGCATAAATGTCTCAAAAATGCAAATATTCGAGTTATCTGATTCTAATACTGAGCCCACGATATCATAACCTCAACAAACGAAATGTTTATATATATTTTTAGGATACCTATATGAATTTTTCGATATTTATATTTTTTTAATGCACAGTTATGTAGTGAAATGATAGAAAAGGATAAAACTGTTTTTTAGAAATCAAAAAAAAAAAAAATTAATGACATTGAAAAACGCTGAAAGAAATTTGAGTAACTAACATAGAAGACATATCCCTAAATCACTTTAAAAAATAGTGTCACATCAATATTCTTTACCGTTTTTAAACTAAGCTAAAATGATTTAGTGGTACGTGTCACATCAATATTCTTACTGTTTTCAAACTAAGATAAAATGCTTGTTCTATGAAAATAAGACTAAAATGCTAGTCTCCTGGAAAGAGGCTCAAACCAGTCGAAGAGTCTTGTCTAATAGACCATCAAGCTAGTCTTCTTCTTCTTATAATTAGGCAATCCGCCCTCAAAGAGCGATTTGAGCCATTTAACAAGTTATAACTGAGGTGTTAATAAAAACGGCAGGCAAAAAATATATTATGATCGAGGGTTCAACAAGCTACTCACACTTATAATATATCGTGCAAGTACTTTTAAATTAAATAAAAGCTTGAAAATAACAGTAGGTACTTTTAAAATTAAAATGTAAAAGCATCACTAACGTGTAGTGTTTCTCCTCGCCTCTCATGTCGCAGATGACGTTCGTGAGCGCCATGATGTAGTTCTTGGCCAGGGTGAGAGTCTCGATCTTCGACAGCTTCCTCTCCATCTTCACGTGGGGGATGACCTCGCGCAGTTGCTGAAATCAATTAAGACAGTCAGGCTCTCCAGATCTGCAGCAAGCTGGACTGGTGGACTTTTTCAAAAAGGAGTTCCAAAGAAGATATGAAAAATTAAGGTGTCGAACATTGAGGAAATATTATCCTGCAGGGCAAAAATACGTACGCGCCAGCATTGTCGCAGTTGATCAAAATATAAATGTATTCAATGATAATGTTATTGGCTACTTCCGAGAAATTAAAAAAAACAGACAACCTCCTTTATAAAAGGTGGGAGCTCACCATATTGACATAGATTACAGAATTCTGTTGTTGATTGAGGGAAAGCACCCATGCTTTAATTTGGAGGGTGGGGTAAAAAATTTTTGGCCGAAAATTTATTTTTTACTTTTTAGTACATTTAAATATAAGTTTACTTTTTTTTAATCATGTAGCTAATATTAATTAAGTACATTTAAATATAAGTTTGCTTTTTTTAAATCATGTACAGTAGCCGGCAAACATCTTGAAATTCTACGGTGTAGTGGGGGGAAGTTTGCGCATCTACTTTTCCACCAACGAGACCCAAATTTCGTCTTATGCGCATTCTCCCACTACGCCAAAGAATTTCAAGAAGTTTGCCGGCAACGTACCTAATATGATTTTCTACTTTTTAGTTTTAATATTAACCAACGTATCAAAAAAAATCACTTCGGTAGTAAACTAGCGCCATCTTCTGCTGAGCTTATTAACTAATTTCCTACACATAACTCTGATTAATTAATTATGATGGATTAATTGTGGGGTATAAAACCAAGGGCAGCATTATCAAAAAAAAATTAATGCAGTCATCGAGGATTACTAATTTATAATGTACTGAATTCTAGATTTTATAGGAAACACAGTCTATAAATTTATAGGAAACATGATTTTGGATGGAATAGATACATAAAATCTAGAACTCGGTACATTTTAAATTAGTAATACTCGGTGACTGCATTCAAATTTTTTTTTTAAATTTCTTTTGCTTTTATACCCCACAATTAGTGCAATTCATTCATGGAATGTCATCGAGAATACGTCTGTGTGCAAAATCGTCTCGCAAAGTGCAAAGTCAGCTCGATTGGACATTGAGAAGCGGGTGAAATATCAGAATGTTCTTAGGTTTTCACGGCCACTCAGAATCTTCTGGTTTATATCTTCTGGGGTATTATGCCGTGTTTTCACTTCCTTTCTGGCCAACTCATTTCGGATCCCAATGCAGGGTTCATTAGCCATGATGATAGACCCTGTAATGGGATCTGAAACGTCAGCCAGAAAGGTCGTAAAAACACGGCACAATATTCCAGAAGTCACAAACAAGAAAATAAGGGTGAAATATTGATTATAAGATTATTATTATTATTATTATTATAAAATTCACTTGTGGAGAATTACTCATTTGATTTGGCTATTTGAGGTATGTTCGTTGAGTGGTTTTTTATCCACTTGGGTCTGTATGGTCAATCCCATTTTCTTTTGGTTTTGGTACGAATTTTTCGTGGGAGATACATTCGAGTATTTCCTTTGAATCGATGAAGATTCCTATGCAATTATTTGATTTGTCCAAATTACTTTGTATAATGTTGGATGTTTTTCGGTTTCGTCTTGTGTGCTTATTTCCTCAGTGAACCCGAATTGATTTTTAATTATTTAGAAGTTGGCTTTAAGAATTCTTTTGTTATTTATAATTTTGTTTTATTGATAATTTTTTTTCCATTTAAGTGATTATCCCTCACCACAAACAAGAATCTTGATTCTTTTTGGTGAGGTATAGCATATTATAATAATTTGATTATTAATGTCTGTCAGTTATCATTGTTGTAAAAAATCATATGCATTTATCAATTGCTGACGACATAGGTAGTTGTTGTAAGTGAAAAATCAAAGAAATAAGTAAAATGATAAAAGAACTAAATGAGGCTTCGAGCAAAGTTGGTCTTAAGATGAATATAAAGAAAACAAAAATGTTGAGTCCACAGAACAAAATCATCACAATCAATAACAATAATAATGAAATAGTAGATGAATATATATACCTGGGACACAAGATAAAAATGGACAAAGAAAACAAAACAGCAGAATTGCTAAGATGAATTGGCTGCTTTTGGCAAACGCAAACATATTTTCGAGAACAGAGAGATAACAATTAGCCTAAAAAAAGCCTTTGATTCGTGCTTACTGCCAGTGATGACGTACGGAGTAGAGACAATGGCCCTTACAAAGAAAAGTGTAGAAAAGCTCATGTGCACGCAACGATCCACAGAGAGATCCATGCTTGGAGTAAGCCTAAGAGATAGAATAAGAAATGATGAAATTAGGCGCAGAACTAGAGTAGTGGATATCATGGATCGCTTAGCGAAGCTTAAATCGTAATGAGCAGGGCATATTGCAAGGTAGGATACTACAAGATGGACTCCCAGAGTTTTAAAGTGGAGACCTTGGGAAAATAAAAGAGGCGTCGGAAGACCTCAAAAGACATGGACCGACGACATAACCGCTGTGGGGGGAAAGAAATGGCTATAATTAGCAAATAACAAGGAAGGATGGAACGGTATGGAAGAGGCCTATACCGAGCGGAGAAACGAAGGCTGAAGAAGAAGAAAAGAAGAAGATTTATCTATTTAATAAATAAAATAAAAATATTCCGTTCGGCCAAACAGGTGAAGCTAATTTAAGCACGGTAGAAAAACTCACCTCGAAGGCGTCGTTGAGCGAGTGCATGCGCATGCGCTCCCT
The DNA here is from genome assembly GCA_016648135.1 of Agrypnia vestita. NCBI lineage: Eukaryota > Metazoa > Arthropoda > Insecta > Trichoptera > Phryganeidae > Agrypnia > Agrypnia vestita. The sequence goes on along the minus strand of JADDOH010006291.1, from coordinate 51,726 downwards.
CTCGTTGCTCTCCAGGCGGCGCAGGTTCCGCTCGCGGGCCGAGGCGGCCGCGCGCCGCCGCCGGCCGCCCAGCCGCCGCCGCGCGCCCGCCCGCTCCGCGCCCGCCCGCTCGCTGCTCGAGCTCTCCTCGTCTGCGCACACGGACACAATCAACACCTCAAATGTCTTACATATACAGGGTTATTTGGAAAACATTCAAAACCTCGCGGGACTATATTCCTGCCTCGATTATCAGTCGAAAATGTTCGAGCAACCATGAAAAAATAACATCATACCCATTACGAGGGCTTCCGAGACAAAAGCTTTTAGGTGGATTTAAATTATAAGATTTAATTCAAAATTATGTTAAAATAAAAAATGTAGAAACGGAAGAGTCGTAATGTGTTCTGAATTTTTTGGGATTTTCAAGAATTTTGGTTGCAACTATCAAAAGGTGTGACTGTGTGGTTTTTTGCAACAATGTGTTATGTCACGCTCAACTTATACGGCGCCGCATACTTGCACCACGCTAATAACGCCGCCGCTCGGCCGCCCTTCGCTGCCGCCGCCTCCCTCGTGGCTGGCCGCCACGGCGGCGCCTCGCGTCGAGCCGCACTCGCTCCGCGAGGCCACTGCCATCCACTGCGCCGAACGCGCCTGTCGCCGCCATCCTCGCGGCTGACCGCCTGGCACTATCCTAAAACTATCACTATACTAGGTGAGCCTCCATAGCTCCGCGAGGCTCACCTAGTATAGTTTTAGGATAGTGCAGAGATCTATACGCCTACTATCAGTGACTTTATCTTTTATATTGTTGTTCTATTATTTATATTTGTACTGTTCACTGTTGATATTTACTGTCTTTTTGTTTAGTTAATAAATTGTTCCTCGTCAAGTCATCTTTCATTGAGTCCACTCGATACCCCTGTATCACTATTTTTAGAATACGGTCGAATAACAAACCTTACGCGCTGATTTACGTATCACACTCGGGCGCCCGGACCTTATTAGCGGCTAGTCATCATCGGCGTTGTTGTTGTAGAGTTACAGGCAGACATATATTCGAAATAGGATAGTTGATTGATAATGCCAAACTAGATGGTGACATTGAATGGATTTATGTAAGATTTTACTCGTAGAACGGTCCAATTAGGGATGGGCGAGCTTTACCTTGCATGCTCCTGATTGTCTTGCCGCCGTGCTCCTCATCGTCCACGTCCACCTCCTCGTCGTCCCCGTCGGGCCAGGCCGCGCCGCGCCCCGCGGAGCCCGGCGGGGAGTCCGCCCCCGAGCCCGCCAGCCCCGCGGGGCCCCCCCACCACCCCTCCCCGCCGGAGCCCTGCAACGGCATCGTCCGCCACTGAAAATAATAACGTCCAATTATTACAAATTTATTAATAATAATCAAAAATATTACAATAAACTATTACATAACTCGCTGCTAGGTTAGGGTGTCGCACCCCCAGTCTTATTCAATCTTTTTGATCAGTGGTTAGAGTAAAGGTTGAGAAAAAAACTTTGATTCTTAAGTTTGATTTGATTCTTTGCTTAACTATTACCATTACAAACGATTAAACAACCGGCACTTAGACATGTCAAAAAAGGACATTCTCAGATTTTTGGATTCAAAATTTCAACTCTTAGAAAGAAATCAAAGGATGTGAGTAGTAACCGTTACATTTTTCTTACTGCGGGCCATAATTTGTATTTTTAATGTAATATTTTATAAAGTAAAATATGAGAATTTAATAGTACTTTTAATAGATTTTTGAGTTATAAGACTAACTCATCATGTACATTTTCAATTGTACCGTAATATAATTAGCATTATAAACATAACACAAGATAAATTTTTTTCCAAAACAATAGAAATCCATGGAGTTTCTTTTCGAATAAGATTAATTAACGACTTTTAAATTAATTCATTTTGAGTGTGATCTGTGATCAATTTTTTTGCATGGTAAACTGTCTTCTGTTGTTAATACATACGAGAATAATTACATTGCAAGTTGCAACTAAATAATTATTATAATTCGAGACAATACCAACTAAAAATAGCATTGTCTCGAAATGTTGATGACAAATGCACTATTTCAAAATATCACATACTATGAATTATGAAAAATCAAGACTGCATTTTCTGTCTTCAAATTTTGTACTGTTCGTTTAGAGTTGTGATAACGATTTCGATATTTCTGCATTATTCAATTAATTTATTAATGAAATTTTTTGACTTGTTACCTATAATCTAAGACAAGGAAAGCGATGTATACATAATTCCAGTGGATTTTTTTTTAAATCACATACTTTATTATAGAATAAAGTTCACAATCAGAATGTATAATAAAGATCAATATAAACGTTACAGATGGAATATACACTTATACATCCCTTAATAATCGCCCCTGTAATCGCGTCCCTTCACGAGGGAAATAGTGTATGAGTAAGAATTAATGGATCTCTCACACGAAGGGTAGTTTGCATATCGAACGGTTGGAATACATCATCAACCATTCACTGCCTTTCCATTCCTACAAAGTGATTTATTCCACGCATTATTTCATCCACACTTGCATCATTTTCGTCGTTTATACCTACCTTGGTGAGCACCTCGGCCGATACATAGCTTACATTGCCATCACTCTACTACTTTTTCTAAAAATATTTCTTCAATCTATTTTTTATTTCATATTCATTCACTTCATCCTTTACTTATAAATTCACACATCATTCATTTATAAACCTGTTTAGTATGTTTTTACAAGTATTCTGTACATTATTACATAATAAAATATGATAACATAAAATATCTCAAAACATCCATCCGCCTATGTAAACATAATAAATTAACCGATCTAATGCAAATAAAATTATAAATTTTATCTATTTAATTATTTAATCATTATCAATAATAGTTCATTTAATTTTTTTTTTTAATATTACATAGCCACATTTTTGGCCTACAAGATTCCATTCCATTTATTTCATTTGTTCTGTATTCCTTGAATTTGTATATCCGCTACATGAAATTTCTGGATGATTTGCAATTACTATTACCTACATTTTAAATTAATTAATATCAACGTTTATCTATCTGTCATTTTAGTGTATGACCTCGCCAGTCATAAACAAGGTAGGAACTTCAGCTTTATTATGTATTTATTTATATTCCTTAATTAATTGTTTTAGTTGATATTATAATAGATTTGCATTTATGCTCGCTCGCGTGCGATTCTATTTTGTGTCCTTGGTTCAGTAATATTTGGTTTGACAATGACCTTTTGAATGAGAAAAGATAAACAATCAACGGAAAAAAAATCGTAAGGCGCGTGTTCCCACATTAGATCAAGCAATTGAATAGAATATAAATAGTAAAAAGGAATGAATTTGAGATAATGAAGAAACAAAACATCAGATTAACACCTAGGTACAACACCTAGAATTATTTTGATAAGATCTCCTCCAGGGCATGACGACATTGGCATGGAAAGAATGATAAGTCGTCCCTGAAAACAACACCTCACGCGAATATTCTAATATAATCAATCACTCATGTTATCGCGAAACAATAATTGATATTGAATAATACATGACTGATATAAGCAGATATCAACATTTCGAATCCACGTGGATTTGGTAAACATCAAGTTTGTTTGTTTGTTTGTATATTTTTTATTTAATTGTAAAAAGAACACATTTTTACATCTAGTAGTTAAAAAATGAAAACATAGCAAAATAAAAATAAATATTCCAAAAATCTATTAACACAAATAATTATAAATAGAAATACATTTTCACATCTGGCACGAAAAAAAGAAATTTAAAAAGAAAAAAGTAATCCATAAAAACCAAGTTTTTTTATACTCCCTTTCTTTGTAAAATATAACAACAATTAAAGAAGAATTAAAACATATAACATAACACTAAACTTACAGTAATTTAATATATTTCTAAAATGTCAGATGTTTTGAGCTTTGATAAGACACTTCATACTTTGAAGATTAAATTCTAAAAACATTTGTCAGTCAATTTAGATTTTCGACATTCCTAATGAAGTACCTATTATGTATACCGACGAAGTATTTCAAATTTAGAAAATATTCCGCGACGTTATCGAGCCGCCGTTGCTAGTAAGCAAACTTTTCTAATGATTCCAATTTGAAAAAACTATTAAAAATTTGAAAAATCCAAAATCATACTATAATTATTATTATTTTTTAACGAAAATTTGATAGATCATCTTGATCGTCGCCACGAGTCGCCACGAGTCGCCACGAGCCAAGTTTCAGCTCGATTGGATCACGGGAAAAGGGTTAAAAATCGATCCAAAGTTTTTTCATCCGGCAAGTCGGCAGACGCCACGAGTTAATATAAAGGGAGTAATAATATGAAACAACTAACTTTTCACATTTTTTGCACTTAACCTACGAAAACTAGTGAGACTTTCTACTTCTTTCACATTTGCTGGCAGTTCATTGAACAATTTAAGACCTTTATATCCCGTCAGATTGTAGTGTTATTTTTAAAGAAATATCTAAAGCCCTCTACAAGTCCAACAAAATATTTCTCCAGCATTTTAAAATAGAGATGCGAACACGGAATACGCGTCGCATTCATATTCTTCCTATTTTGGAACTATACAAATTTATATTTTCTCTAATAAATTTTTCAAACAAACTTACTCGCCCGAATCAAATTTTGATACACCGTTATATATTAAACGCGTATAAAATTCGTTCAAAACCGTAATAGATTTATTTGTCCAGCGGATGGCAGTAAGGCGTCACAAATTGTTTAACTAAGATACCTAATATATATAGTACATTTTTGATTGTCTACGGAGAGGCGGCGGTAGCAACATTGTTAAGCGGCCGGTTCGGGTTTGCTGGCCCGGGGTGCAAGCCACATCTCCGGCCGTTTAATTTAGTATTTTTAGTCGTGAGTTCGAACGAAATTACGGACGTGACACGAAGTTACGGACAGACAGACGGACAGAAAACGAAATTATTATGTTTGATAATATAATACATAAAATATACTTAATTAATTTGATAAAATCATTGTCAAAAATGAAATTCAAAGTTCACCTTCGGGAACACGGGCATTTTTTATATAGCGTGTCCTTCAATCAGTTAAATAAAAAACATTAATTACGCAGAATTAACTTTGAAGTAGTGGGTGCATCCGTTAACAATTACGTTTTGTAAAATGTCTGTGACGTTGGTAAGAATATTTAGAATCTAATTATTTAGTTCATCATTGGGACTAAATAATTAGATTAATAATAAATAGGACAGGGTGAAACAGAGCTAGTCCGTAATACTTTAAAGTTCTGCTTTATTTATTATTAATCGAAAATGTTATATGACATGCGGCATCAAAATTTGCATTTTTTCTCAATATTTCTGACTTTATTTTTTGTAAAATATTGGACTACCGTTACAGTAGGTAACTTATTTCGTGTAAGAAAAATTAATTCCGTTTAATCAGGGTTCGAGGATATATATCACGATATTTATGGCTCGATTTTTATTTTTGATATACATCCAAGAAAACTTTCTGCAAATGTTAATAGATGGCGTTAGTTGTATTTTAAAAAATTCTACAGGTTAATTTTTTTAAATATCTGCGGTCGTTACTATATGGCGCTAGTTGTATTTTAAAAAGTGCTATGGTTATTTTTTAGTTTCATTTGTTTCATATAATCCGTTTTTTATTTCACACAAAAAAACAAACACCCATAACACTACATTATACATAATAATTGCGTATATAAAAGCTATTTCAGTATGCAATTAATTTATTTAATAAATAATAATTCACATACAAAATAAAAAAAATTATTTCCTAATTATTTCGAGATTGTATCAATCGACGTGTGCAAAAAAGGAGTAAAAAATGGATATATATCCAATTTTTGATATATATCGGATATATATAAAAAAATACGATTATTTGATTTTTATTATAAAAATCGGAATTTTTCGAACCCTGTTTTTAATACAATACTACAAGAAAAGAAAATGATAAAAATCTTCTAATTGGAAAACGTTCCAATTGTAATCTTTGCAGGGTTTTTATCATTTTATTTAACTTGTATTGAAACGAATGAATTTTTCGTAATGGATGCAAGTTAATTGTAATGATGGTTCAATGTTTTATAAAATACTAGCTGTAACCCGTCAAAAATGACAGTACTTTTACATGTCGATTCCTAAGTATTTATTCATATTATTTAAAAAAATATTTACTATAAAGAAGTTACAGACGTTACGGAGACAAGACAGACAGACAGACAGACAGACAGACAGACAGACAGACAGACAGACAGACAGACAGACAGAAGGACATTTGCATCTTAAAGTAGTTACAAGATCTGTACCGCACTTTTGTTTAATGGGGCAGGATTCGAAAAAGGTCATATTACCTATATTTTTTCGTTCATTTATCAGATCCGCTACGTTTTCGAAACAATGTATTCAATGATTTCATCACCTTTATAAATTTATTAATTTATTTAAAGATCTTTCATAAATAACAACATTTTGTTTGCTGTCATTAATGCTAATGTGAATCTTTTGTCGTTGGACCAAATGTTCGTGGACTGTTTGTCATGGAACCCCCAAAAACGTTCGAGAATTACACGCTAATTTTATAATTTTTTGTAATATCTTCAATACAACTAATATTTTGTTTTTTTATTTTAATGAAAAAACAATTTTTTTATGTATAAATATTTGATTAATTAATCTAATTTGTTTTTAATATTACAAAACCATGTTTCAAAATAGTAACTTCACAATAAAATGTGTTTACATTAAAAATATATTCCATTAGGTACAAATACATTCCATTGTTTTGCAAAGCTTCTAATAAAAAAAAATGTTTCCATTTTATCTAAAGGGAAATGTGGCTCATATCTTCCGCCGGGACCTAATGAATAATTATGCAAAATTTGGGTCAGACCGGTCGAACGGTGTAAATTTGTACAGAAAATAATTCAGGGGAGGGGTGGGGTAAAGGATTAGGAGGGAAATGTTACCTATGTTATCCGCCGGGTCCTAAAAAATAAGTGCGAAAAATTTGAGTCAGATCAATCAAACGGTACAGATTTTCATGGAAAATATATCAAGGGAAGGGGGGAAATGTCACCTATGCTACCCGCCTGGTTTTAAAAAATAAGTATGCAAAATTTTAGCCATATCAATCGAACGATACAGATTTGCATTGAAAATGTATCAAGGGGAGGGGGAGAGGTAAAAAGGAGAGCGAAATATTACCCGTCGAATCCTAATGAATAAGTATGCAAAATTTGAGTCCGATCGGTCAAACGATTCAGATTTGCATTGAAAATATATCAATGAATGGGGAGGGTAAAGAGGAAGCGGGGAAATATCGCCTATGTTACCCGCTGGATCCTAAAGAAAAAGTATACACAATTTGGGTCAGATCGGAGAAACGGTACAGATTTGTATAGACAACAGACAGACAGACAGTTTTATAGGTATATATTAACATTGAAACAATTAAGAGTAGCTTGTTGGTATAGTGGTCACGACGCTCGCCTAGTGATATGATGGTCAGTGGTCAGGACACCAGCAAGTTAGTCCTATTTTCATAGCACAGGCTTAGTCCAAAAATAGTAAAAATATTGATGCGACACGTAATCCATGCTCACATCTCTATTTAAAAAAATGACAACATCCGATATAAAAGAATTTAATATCAATTTATTATGTTTTCATACTTAGTTTGTAGGTTAGTTAGTATAATAAGTCCTTGCATGTATACTGTAGTAAACGATCGGCGCGCGACGTCAAAGTAATCAACGTGGGTAATACAAAGGCAAATTATTAATTATATTTTAACCACAAAGCTGACTCTTTTATATTGTTTTTTAGAGGTAGCCAAGCTCACCACCATAAAATGTATATTTTAAAATAATGGTGTTTTTAATGATGAAATTATATTAAAGCCAAAGTGTTGAGAAATTGTAATATGTAGGTAGTGTAATAGTTGGGTGTTTTTATCTAATTGTCAACCAAACTTAAAGTAAACATAAAAAACCACAACATAATAGAGCCGCTTGATAAATGTGTAGAATTTTATCATTTCATTTTTTTAAACTGTAAAATAATAGGTTCAAGGTTGGGTCAAATATTAGTAATCCAAATATGTATTAATTTTATAAATATAATATTATATATTATTTCGCAGGATACAATATTATTTTATTTTATTTAGTTTAGCGTAAGCACATAGCACAGGCATGACACGCCCATAAATTTAGTGCATGGTGGTATAACATAATGTCATCTAAACAATCACACAATGAAGTTGTTTTATCTGTTTTATCAATGATCATATTGTCAATTGCAAAAATAAATTATTTAACAAAAATGCGTTGAAGATACCATAACAATTATTATTCCAGTGCAAAGATACAGATTTAATTCACCTTGCTTCTCACGAAAAAATAAAAGAACGAAAATGGTTTATTTATGTATTTTGTATATTTTCTACAAATATTATTATATGCCGAAAACGCCAGTAACCAGTGCTGTGCATAGACAATATTCAAAATGCAATATTGGCACGTGTGCGGCACGTCGCCGGAACGGTAAATTACGTAATTATTTAAATTATTTTTAAAATATGTCTGGTGTTTTTTATGCTAATTGGTCAAGTAAATTTGTAATGTGGTAGACTACGATCTTTTTAACGATTTTAACGATATAAATTATATTTTAAAATAAAAAATAGGTTTAACGGAAATACCTGCACAGCGGCCACTGCCCAGAAAAAGCAAAAATTCAATAATCTGTACCCATATCACATCTCTATACATATGTAGAGTTATTTGGAAAACATTAATAACCTCGCAGGACTATATTCCTCCATTAATTACGAGTAGAAAATGTTCAAGCAACCATTACCTAATATCAATAGTTATAGAGATATTAGGTCCTTACATATGAAATTGACGTTTTACCGTACTGGCAAATTTGATCTCAAATATCTTCTCTTTGGTTAGGAATTCCAAATCCAAATTTTTACAGCTATTTACTCATGTATTTGTGTTTTGAAAATTATAATTCATTTGTTTTTTCCTCAATTGTTTTTTTCTTTGCGAGACTCAGTTTACAAAATGAAAAACTTGAAATATCGCGTTATTTACGAGTACGAGTTCCACCGTGGCACCAGTGCTGCAGAAACGGCTCGAAGGATTAATGATGTGTATGGCGACGGTGCCGCAAAAGAAAACACAGTGCGTTTTTGGTTCCAACGTTTTCGTTCTGGAAATTTCGACCTGCAGAACAAGCCCCGTGGACGGCCGGAGACCAAAGTTGATAATGAAGAATTGAAGGCTATTGTGGAAGCGGAATCCATCGCAAACCACATCCGAGTTAGCTACAGGCGGCGGTGTTAGTGATAAAACTGTTTTAATCCACTTGAAGCAAATTGGTAAGGTGACAAAGCTTGAAAGGTGGGTACCTCACGAATTGAGTGAAGCAAATCAACAAACGCGAGTTACTTGTGAGCGTTTGGTGGACTATTGCTGGTGTCGTTCACTACAGCTTTCTTAAATCTGGCCAGACGATTACGGCAGATTTCTATTGTCAGCAACTGCAAACCATGATGGAAAAGCTAGCTGCTAAACAACCGAGGCTGGTTAATCGCTCTAGGCCACTGCTGCTTCATGATAACGCTAGACCACACATTGCACAACAGACGGCTACCAAATTAGAGGAGCTTCAATTGAATGTCTAAGACATCCACCGTACTCTCCGGACCTTGCCCCAACAGATTACCATTTTTTTCGAAATTTGGATAACTTCTTGCAAAGGAAAAAATTCAACTCCGATGGGGCAGTCCAAACCGCCTTCAAAGATTTTATTGATTCCCTTCCGAATGGTTTTTTTAGTAAAGGGATCGATGAACTACCTATGAGATGGCAAAAGTGCATAAATAGCAATGGTACATACTTTGATTAAATAAATATATTATAATAAAAAAAAATCGACTTTATGTTCCTCCCATACTAAACGTCAATTTCATATGTAAGGACCTAATATGCGACATTTAAGTTTCCATTTTTTTTCAATATCTCTGACTTATTTTTTGTAAAATGTTGGATTATCATTACAGTAACATATATCGAAAATGAAAAATTCATTCCCTTTAATACAAGTCAAATAAAAAAATTGGAAAACATTCCAATTGGAATTTCTGCGTTTTTTTTTATCATTTTATTTAACTTGTACTGAAACGAATGGATTGATGATAGTTTAATGTCTTGTAAAAAATAAATCAGAAATATTTTTAAAAAATGCAAACTTTAATACCTATTGCATAACACCGTAACTATTGATATTGGGTCGTGGCTTCTAGAACATTTTCGACTAATAATCAAGACAGGCATATAGTCCTGCGAGGTTATTAATGTTTTCCAAATAACCCTGTATACCGCAATCGTTGCTTCACCTAAACAAAAGTTATCTGTAATAACTCAACCGTGGCTAGCAATAAAGAGAGATGTGAAGAGTTCTCATTTTGCAATGCACATTCTCACAATACTTAACTGTCGGCGATAATTATATTTGACAGCAGATACTCTCACTTTACAATGTATTTTATTATAATTAAACTATTTTACGACAGAGTGCATAAAGAAATAGCGTTTTAATCCGCGCTAGTAAATCCAATTCAAACATATTTTCATGACCATTTCGCATTAAAAAAATACACAAAAAATGCTTTTATCGTAATACGAATACGCGTATTGCCAGTCCTCTGGCAACGCGCGGCGGGACGCATACATATATATTATAATGTAAGTTGTTTTTTACGGCCACTTTTAGAGTAAAAATGAAAGTAGTTTCTTTTTTGCTGCATGGCAACATTTACAAGGCATTCTCTTCTCGGACACCTGGCGGCGATGTTGACCAACGCGATACAGGTTCGCATCGCGTCTGACCAGATCTACTAAATGTCAATCGCACATCCGATACTTCATGCGGCGATTTTTCACGCTTTCGGCCGCGTCGCGGAGATTACGCGTCTAAGGCCCGGTTGTTTCAAGTTCGATCAAAGTAAGCGGCCGATCAAAGCATAGATTTTTACGAAAACGGATCGTCTGATTGGTGGAGAACGTAAAAATCTATGCTTTTAAAGAACGCTTACTTTAATCCAACTTGAAACAACCGGCCCTAACTGACCGCTCCAATGGCTGCGCGCCCGTAATTCGACGAAAATTGCATTTTTGACAACGTCATTATTTCGGTACAGCCGATCTCTAACTTGTTGTGTTTTCAATTCGTTGCCGTCATTAGATGTTTTGATAATCCGGCGACTTTCTATAAATTGTTACTAACAAGATTTATTAGTAATAGTCCCGAAAACAAGCACATCATTTCGCACCTATAGACGTATCACTATAACTTGGCGTGCGAGGGAGGGCGTCCCTATCGCTTAACAGAAGTTTTCAGGGTGTAATTTTATTACACAATACATAATGTACAGAATGTCCGGTGACCGGTGTCGTATTAAATACAGAAATTTGGTCGGGCATCACTAAAGAAACCATGCAGTAATGGCGGCCGTTCTATCTGTCAAACTGTCAGACGGTAATATCGGTCCATTATTCGCTTTTTCAGCTTCGCAAAACTTTAATACTTCATTGGCAATTGTTCTTACACCATCCCGGACTGTTTAGGATGTTTTGGACATAATAATTCGGTGTATATTGGTAATCAACATGACACAGCCCGCGCTCAAAGACGAGAATGAACTGAATGACAGGGCGAGGGGTTACCGCCGGGTGCGGGCGGGGCGGGTTTTAGTTCAAAATTCGCCGCACGCCAAGTTACGTTGGGCGAGCAATACGCGTCTGCCTGACCGCTCCAATGGCTGCGCGCCCGTAATTCGACGAAAATTGCATTTTTGACAACGTCATTATTTCGGTACAGCCGATCTCTAACTCGTTGTATTTTCAATTCGTTGCCGTCATTAGATGTTTTGATAATCCGGCGACTTTCTATAAATTGTTACTAACAAGATTTATTAGTAATAGTCCCGAAAACGAGCACATCATTTCGCACTTAGTCTTATGGGCCTACCACACGCACAAGTATCACCACATTTTTGCATGCGCATGCCGGTTTGTAAACGGGGCACCGTGTACAAAACACAAACTACACGCACGTTTGTACACGGAACACAGTGCGTGTAGTTGGTGTTTTATACACGGTACAATCGGCATGCGCATGCAAAAGTGTGGTGATACTTGTGCGTGTGGTAGGCCCATAAGAATGATTTGTCAAAAAATGGCATTCTGATATAATTGACAAAAAAAATCTATACGAGCTTAATGCAATTCGGTATGTGGGTGGACCGATGATGGACGGAATTGCCACCAACGAACGTGGGTCGGAGAAAAGAAAGAAAGATTTTCCTCTTCAATCTCCGCCACTCTCAATCTATACACTAGAAATATCTCTACTACAACCACTAGCTACTTACACAGTGAGTGGTACCCATCGCTCACCCAGGACCGTTCTAAAAGCAAAAGCTTCCATATCGGTCCTACTCAATCGTTTCCAGGCTGCCATATTTTTCAACTGACAAGCAGGACCGTGCTGCTCCGCACCGGTCGTATAAACCGTTGCGAAGTGGCACGGCCGCTCGAACAAAACCATTCACTGTCCCCGCCTTAAGATATGTCTTTATTGAAAACAAAATATATAAATAAATAATTATAATACATAAAATACATAGAAATAAAAACAGTAACATAATAGTAAAAAGGAAAAAAAACATGCAAAGTTGCACTTGGGTTGCAGAGCTCCGCGTGTTGTAATCGAGTGAATTCGGAAACAGAGCACGATATGTATATTTCTGAAAGGCTTTAACTAAAAATCCTGGCTAAGTTAACTAATCGTAGTACTACAAAATTTGAAAGGTTCGTTTTATCTACATCAACATCCCGAAAAATAAAATCTGACGAGGGGGGTGGGATTTCGAAGAACTGTTTAAGAAACATCAACTTACATAAAAATCGGTCAAAAATTTACAAAACATTGAAGTATACAGTTAGAAGTGTGTACTTTGAAGTATAAAGTTTGTAGTGTGGAGTTTAATGTGCGATTTGAGTATGCAGTTTGAAGTGTGTAGTTTGTAGGTGCAGTACACTTACAAACGTGTGAAGTGTGCGCTTCACATAATGTAGTAATACACTGTAGTACTTAATACAGAGCGGACCCATCGCTAATGGGAAATTAAAAAAGTATCCTACGTAAAAAATAAAGTGAAATTGAAAAAAATGCGTACGAGCATTTCATTCTTATTAATTAATCCTGAAAATAATTGTGATCTCTTGTACGCCTTATGCCAATAGAGACATATTCGATTGCTACAGACGTGTAATCAATATATCAATATATATAAAAAGAAACCCGTGTTTCCCTACCCGCCAAGTTTTCTCCACAACCAGCCACAACCAACCACCCATCGGTGGTTATGGTGGTGGATAGCCCTTGGTGTCACATCGAAAATATGCGAGTTTAGTGGGGGTGGCTGTGCGTGGGTGGGAGTGGGTGACGAAAATGTGCTTTCTAGCACATTGTTTTGTTATGGGAAGGCCGCAAATGTTTCAGATTGTTTCAAAACAGGCGCGCCGACTGTGTCGGTGAGTTCCGGAAAAACCTGCTCTATAATGTTCTGGAAGTAGAAGGTTCTAGAAAATTCCCGAAAGTTCTATAAGGTTCTAAACTGAGTGGCGGAATGTGTCGGTGTGTCTAGAAGGTTTCTGTACATTCAATAAATTTCTTGAAAGTTCTGGAAGGAGAATGTTCTAGAAGGTTCGCGAAAGTTCTATGACGATCCAAACAGTGTACTAAAAGTCTACGCGTGGAAGCCGCGCGGGCACAGCTAGTAAATGATAGAAAAATAGATTGAGTGTACAAAATAATTGTACTTAAGTACGTTAAATACATAAAATAATGTGGGGCTGTGCGTGTACCAACCACCATAGACATCTCTGGTAGGCCTTATTCCAATAATAATAATTTCTTTGTCTGTCTGTCCGTCCATCCGTCGTTACTTCGTGTAATGTCCGTAACTTCTTTATATATATTTTTTCTTCTTTACAGGATTTTTTTAATATAAATAAATAAATACTTATTCCTTAGGAGCCGACATGTAAAAGCACCGTCATTTTTGACGGGTTTGCAGGTAGTTCTGACCAAACGCGTGCGATTAATGTATACTCGTTTGTGTAATAAATGAAATCAAAATAAAGCGTGTTTCCCAACACGTGATTCCACTTGCCACTGAGGCAGTTTTCTCTTCACAACTGGTTGAACTTTAAGATTCCACAATTATTAATCTGCACAGGCACCAAAACCTATTATGGCGCCGTTCTCTCGTGGCGTCGGTCTATCAAGCTGCGATCTCAATCGCGTTAATTGATATTTAAAGCTGGAAACACTACTGGGATCAAATGTATCTTTGTAAAAGCGAATAAAATGACTTGTTGAAATTTGAAAACATACTAATAATATTGAATTACACAGGTATAAATCGACTGCCCCAACGAACGACGCAGTAACTCAATATTTTATGTATTTGAGTTAGTACCATTTTTAGGTTTAGGCCATGTTTGCCTACCTACAGCAAAAACAGCAGTATCTCAAATGCAATACTTAACAGATAAAAATATGAATTTTACAAAACTAGTAAATCAGTTAACCATTTTTCTTCCATGTAATAACGAAGTAGGTAGGAATGTAAATTTTCATAAAAAATCTCAATTACTAGTTAGATCGTCTTAAATATTACCTACACACACAAAAAAATGAGAAGATTAAAAAAGAATTAGAAATCCGGTTCGAAACTTAAAAGTGTCCCCCTGAAAAATCGATTTATTTGAGTTACTGCCTCGTTCGTTGGGGCAGTCGAAATATACCTACACTGGATTTACTTTTACCGAGAGACTAGCTGTAACCCATCAAAAATGACGGTACTTTTACATGCCGGTTCCTAAAGTAATTACGACTTTTTTCAAAATATTTGCACATTTTTTTTATATTTCCCCCGCCGGCAGTTAAATGTTTCATTCTAAACCCTGGCGATTGGGCGGAACATGGAAATGGTTCGCGTCCTTGCTAAGTCCTATACGTACCGTGTTTTTGATGGGTAATAACATCGCTATCGTTCCTGCTGGCCCGGGGCTCAAGCCTCATCTCCAGCCGTTTAATTTCATTTTTTAGCCGTGAATTCGAACGAAATTACGGACGCTACACGAAATCACGGGGACGGACGGACAGACAGACAAATACATTGTTATGTTTGATACATTATTCACAGAAAAAATATTTAGTTAAATAAAAGCCTATTTTTGCAATATTTTTATTATTTTGTCTGTTTGAAATATTAAAATTAATTAGTATATCTCTCTAAATAGCAAGAAATCATATTTGATACATTTTCACACGCACAATGCACAAAAGCTGAAAGTTTCAGAGCTCCATCTAGTCAGGAAGTTATCGATATTCAGATTATTTAACGTGGAGACGACAAACAAAAAGATAAGTGAAGTCAAATAAAAGTTTGTAAATCATCATATTCATCACGTGCATTCACCGAGAATGTACTGAATTCAAGATTACGTAGGAAATATAGCTCAACCAAAGCCCAAAAAATGACAGCAATATCCTATATATACCAATCAACCCCCAAAAATGTGTCACTTGAAAAAATGGCCGCTTCATATTAAAGTGAGAGTTGATATCGATTTTAGATTAAAACATAATACCAAACACATCTATATACATTATGTAAATATCTCCACTATTTGGTAGCAAATACAGAAATATCCATATATAAAATTTAAATATTTATTTATACACATATATAAAAGGAAAAGTGAGATGCAAATTACTTTTATAAACATTTTTCCAATATGATGTTAAGTATAATAAAAATCGCGGCGACTAATTTTGGTGTACCGCTTTCTATCCCATGGAATCCGAGTCAATTTCCGCTAGGTAAGAAAATAATTATGCTCTTCTTACGAAAAAATGTCTTCGTCTGCATTCTTCGTGCCGGTCAAGCACTGAAAGATTCCAGTCCAATCACCAGACACTAGCGGCCTGAAGGATTTAATACGGAATCATTACATAAAAGTATGTTAAACGCTCGCGAGTATGTTCTTGACATGGTTTCGACCAATGTTTAGTGTTTTAAACATACAATTTGGTGGTTCTGTTAACCATACATTACGTATCGTAATTACCTTATTTTTTTGGTGCGGTTTATACTACGTAAAAAGTGACACAACCTACAGTTACGTAAGTGATTCAATTCATTTTGACCGCCGCTAGCCTGCGGGTGTAACAAGTATCTTTAAAAAGTGGCATCAGATGGCACTTTCCTGATGGGCCCTTCCTTAGCATCAATTCAATAAATTACATAGATATAACAAACTTAAATTTAACGCGTACATATTATTATATTTAATAAATTATCATATCGTATACTCTCTCTGTATAATTCTAAGTATACTCTCTTTATATATTTAATTCTAAGTATACAGAGAAAACACACATAAAAGCATTGAAAATTTGAAAGCATTACAAAAATCGAAACACTTAAAATCATTCACAAACTAGCAAATGGCGAAATACAAGACGAAGACATAAAATTACAAAAAATACTCGAAAAACACCAACACAACACTAGAACGGCTCAAAACTATCACATAACACACGCCAAAACAAAAACAGGACAATCACGACTGATTTGCAATGGATTAAAAAAAATATACAACGACCTACCACAACAGACCAAATATCTGACTACTGACAAATTCAAAACAGACATGATAAAAATGATAAAATTCGGCCGATTATAAGAAATGACTTTGTATCTACATTATAGTATTTATTATATTCCTATATTGAATCATGTAAAATATGTTAAACCTTTTCAGGTTTCTATTATATTTTTAAACAAAATAAAATAAAATAAAAACAATGAAAAATACACATGTATAAGAATTCTTATCAAAGTTGTAGGAAAATCCTGCTTCGGTAAAACCCTACAGAGATATAGAGCAGATTAATATGCAAAGTGATATTGTTCAGCATAGCGGTAGTTCTTGCAACAGGCATAACCATCGGCAGGTTGGTCCTGTATATTGGAATGTGAAACAATCTATGTTGATCGTTAACTTTAATTAATTAAGAACTTTGTATAAATCACTCGGAGTAACTTTACGTCTACCGGTCTCGATTCCATTGTATCTTCATCAGGATGGACGCATACGTATGACTTATGTTCTGAAAAATGTTGGATTAAGCCCATTTTCACGATTAAAAAGCTAGATGTCAAACAAAAATATGACTATAATGGAAAACAAACATTCCCGATGTTCATGAGGCCCCGCTGTCGGCCCACTGTGAACCGCAGATAAAAATACAACACAGATACGGGGTTCTGGCCCTGACCTTCCACCGATTACACCTTACAACTCAGATACAGCCTCACCTATAATAATTAAGTTGACACAAATTCAGATAAAAAGTATGTGCTCGAGTACGTACTACAAATAATATGTAAGGTAGCTGACGGCTGCCACTATAAAGCTACAGATACACATGCTTATTTAGTGGCACGTGAGCATGCGCAGTATCGACCTTCTCTAGGCCTTGCTTATTAGTGGCATGTGTGTACGCACATTGCTACTAACGAGCATGCCACTAGCCGTACAACCGCCGGTTGATTTATGAGCATGCCACTAATAAGCATGTGTATCTGTACCTTAATAGATGACCTCCGCGAGAATCAATAATAGGTTTTTTTTTAATGCTTTAATTTTAGCGACAACTGGATTTCAAGGAATTAAATTTAAATCTAGGGCTCGAAATAGAAAATACAATTAGCCTTTAAAAATGTTCTCAGGTTTATATGGCCGTTCAGAATCTTCTGTGTATATTTTTCTGGGATATTCTGCCATGTATATGTGACCTCTCTGACCGACGTTTCGGATCCCATTGCAGGGTCCATCAGCCCTGATGATATACATATACATACGTGTGTATATGTTTGTGTAGTCAGGAATTTTTGCCTAAATCTGTTACATTTCTAATATCAGCTATACGTAATAATATATTGATAAGGTTAAAATAAAATTATATAAGAAAATCATAATACTTGTTATCACACTTCAGGTGTGATATTCTTGTATCGCACGTTTCACGCTTATAATAGTTGACAGGAATATTACTAATGACATAAGTTGTGAATTATTTTCAATATTGTAAATAAATCAATGGAAAAACTATTATTATTCTATCTATATTATTTATTCTATCTACTACGTTTCTTATTATTGAGATATCTATTAACAATTGACAATTGTTTTCTAAATATCTTTCTCAGTCATTAATATAATTTAGTATTATATTTACTTACATACGACTTTTAATACGATGCCGGTAACACGAAGACTTCACAAAAAATTCGCATTATTATCAGAAAATAATTATTTCAATCGCACTGTAATTAATTATTGTGATTTGCTGTTAATTTATTTCAATAAAAAATGTACGGGTACATGCTGACATTCACATTCAGGGTCATATAACTTATTGTTAGAACTTTCACAAAAATATTGCATATATTGAAATATTATCTGAATAAAAAAATTAATTAATTCAATTGATTTAAAACAGATTACATTTATTTTGTATATTTTTGTATTATATTAATCATTCTCTATTGTGTATAATGAAAAAAAAATGCCGCTGAAATAAAAATATTATATAGGAAAATTAATCGGATTTTAAAACTGCGTCATTTGTTTACAAATTTACTATGTTAGGTTGATAAAATACAGCAAATATTATTCAAAGCTATTTTCATTATTTGAATCTGACATGAACATAAGTTTTAAGTACTTACTAAAAGGTCTATAGACATACACAATTAAACATACAAAATATAAAAAAATGTTGATCAATCCCGATGGTCCCGATAATGTCCGATTTTTCGGTTCGGGATTGACCTCGTAAAATGCCTCGAGATCTCGCGGGATCCCGATCTCGCGGGATCGGGATTGCATTCCCTAACTGTGACCAATAGCTGGGCTATCCGGGGTTGCGTAATAAAAATTAGAATCTTAGGATATGGAATTTTGTGGCTGTGGCACTCGAAAATTTGATATTTTTTTTAAATAGAGATGCGAACACGGAGTACGTGTTGCATCAATATTCTTACTATTCTCATACTAAGCTAAAAGTCTGTGCCATGAAAATACGACTGACTTGCTGGTGTCCTGGAATGGGACTCCTGTGAACCTTCAACAATTTTACATATCTTCATGGTTAAATTGAACATTCACAGAATATATTTGAAGGGGAGCAGGTAAAAAATAACTTATAAATTGAACAATAGTTATCGAGCATTGAATCAACAATCAACATCAGGATAACATGATATTCAGGTAGTTTTTTTTGCCAGACAACCGACGGAATGTGGAGGAATGTAACGGGTAAAGGCCGAACCAAGGCGGGGCACGTCAGCGAGCAGGCTCCGACTTTAACCTAACTGTCAATAATTTATATAATAACTGTTGGCAACAATTTGTCAGCGTTTGAAGGTGTGCTGAGCCACTAAATGTCAAGACACTTTATAGGCGATTTCTTACCCGAACAAGTAATGAAATATGGGTAATTACTTAGTAAGCGGTTTGTGAAAGTGTCGAAATGGACGGTACCATTATTCTCGTGCACACATCTAGCGGAAGACTTAACAGTTTCAAACAATAACAAAATTGCAATTGCAATAAAAAAAAATGCAATATCTCAACACAAAATAGACGGAGCCTACTTATTTACGTACGCGCAAAGTTTCTGTGAGAAATGTCAAGACATCTGTCAAATATCATTACGTCGAAACTGACGAAGTGTACAAAAGTATGTATCCATCTTCAACGTGAAAAAATTAAAAATGAATTAAACGGTTCATTCTGGCGTCCCCTAGCGTCAGTTCCCCATACATCTCCTACGCATGGAGCTAGTTCTGTAATTGTAATATTGTATTCTGGAAACCTATTTCAAGTAAGTATTACATTACATGGAGTACTTAATTGAAAGTATAAGTCTGAAAATAAAATAAAGACATCTCAAAAATTGTTAAAAAAAAGTTATAGAATTTTAAATTTAAATTAAAAATTTTGCACGAATAATTTTGTTCCATCCAGTGGAGTCGCGTGACGTCATCTCTCGTAAACTTCTTTCCATTTAAGAAAGTCGTATTAGTATGTGTAAGCCGTGCGTACAAGGCACATTGTTTCATTGTGTTGGTATTTTACGGGTATAAACACCAACACAACGAAACAATGTGCCTCATACGTACGGCTTACACGTACTAATCGATTGTCTCTCTTCAATGGAAAGAGGTCTACCAAGTATACATCGCGGCTCGTGCCCCAGGCGCCCGGTTATGCGGACGCGTGACGTCACAGGCGAGTTGGAGGTCAATCATTTCGCGCTAAAGTACACTAACATTAATATTCTTTTTCTCTATTATTTATTGACAGATTTGAACAATTTTTTACTGGTTTATTAGTTTAGGTCTATATTTTAATTCCATTAAGCTAAATATAATATTATCGACGTCATGAAACTTCCCCATTGTGTGATTGGTTGGAAGAAATTGCCAACTGGCATTAAACCTACCACTGTAATAGTATGAATGCAAAAAGTTAATAAATAAAATAAATAAATAAATGTTGTATAACAGCGGTCAAGGCACGATTGTTGAGGTAACGCAAACCAAAAAGAATAGACTCGAATTTCACTAAAATAATACTTACCTACTTTGTAATTGAATCTCATTAAAAAATGCACAGCAGACATATTTTGATTTCCCCTTCAAAAAAATGTGCTCAGAAAAATATGTGACAAAAGGTGACTAAATTAATGCGACATTTTAGCTGCCGCAGTGACTTCATATTAAATTCAGTACCTACCCACACACGTCAAACTTACGTCTTGACACATTTTAGAAATACGCATGTTTCAAAATTAAAAAAGATGTCCTTTCAAGTAAATAAGGTAGGTAGGTAAGAAACGAATTTAGTAACTGCAAAGTTTCTACATAATTTTTCTTTTTATAAAACATAGCCAGTATTGAACACTGCCGCAGTTCTACTGCGTCTTGATTTTGGATGCGACCCCGGCGTTTTAGGCATCATTATCTTTGAAATATTGTGCTCCACACATTCGCCATTTTCAAACTTTTTAAAATTCACAGCCCCCTAACTTTTTAATTTTTTAAGGCATACACATGGAAATCACAATGGATTGTAACACATAGACTCTTCTTTAAAACAACTGTTGGTTTAACAGAATGGAATAATAGTTTCTGTGATATATGATCCTGTTTATGGACACATGTCGAATCTGGAAAGTCGAAAATCGCGGGTTCACTTTCCTGCCGCTACAAACGCCAAAGTAGTATAGAACAAACTTTCATCCTTCTTCTTTGAAATGACACCAAGGCGGCGGCGCTGAGTTACTAAAGTTTGAAATTACTTCTACGGAAATTGTCGCTCATTTAGACGCAATTGCCTCTCTATACCCGGCGCCGATTTTCAAGACGTTTTCACGTCAAAATATTTTCCTATTGCTTGTCTACACAAAATCTTAAGCGTCTTAATATAATTTCATTCATTCACAAAACACAAATGCGAAGTTTACGTATAAATATGAGGGTA
This sequence comes from Agrypnia vestita, assembly GCA_016648135.1. Taxonomy (NCBI): domain Eukaryota; kingdom Metazoa; phylum Arthropoda; class Insecta; order Trichoptera; family Phryganeidae; genus Agrypnia; species Agrypnia vestita. The sequence continues at coordinate 29,966 of JADDOH010006291.1, read as the reverse complement.
TATTCATAAAAATATTAACGATATATTTGTAATTATATCAGTTTGAATTAGGTATATTTGAAGGATACTCAATTATTACGGCACAAGCGCTTTTGGCAGGATTCGAACACAGAAAAAGACTACCGTGACAAAGTTGCATTTTGCACATTTTGACTAAATGACAATGCCAATAAAATGCAGAAAAATTCATTAAAGGCAGTCTTCTAACATGTGGAATGAATTTGTGTAAGCGCGACTGCACACTGCAGAGACACGACACTGCAACCGAGCTCCCCGCGAGTAGGTACCGCGGCCACGAACACGTACAAATGATTGAGAGTTCGCACGCCCGAATCGCATCTTTGTTCACAAATATCAGGGTGGCATATCTTTGGTGTACAATCTCACTTTTACTCGCGTAACATTTATTATGTATAAGGCAACGCGTGTCGGACACACGGACATAACATAGATGTCATAAATGATTGCAATAATTAATATGTCAATTATACTTCCTGAACTGCTCTCTCACTCTGTGAACAAGGTTTCAGGAAAGGATTCAAGTTGGTTACTGTAAATTTTACTTTAGGTTATATGCATAATATCTCAGTGTATTGGCACTTGTGCGCGTGGTTTAGTGGTCTATAGCTGTAACACGTTAAAAATGACTGTACTCTTACATTCCAGTTCTTAAAGAACAAGTATTTACTTATTTATAGCCGACACCCATGAAACAGTAATGACTTTTATCAAAATATTTGAACTTTTTTTATATCCGCCTGCCGCAGTTCAATGTACTATTCTAAACCCTGGCGTTTGAGCGGAACATAAAATGGTTCGCGTTTCTGCTAAGTTCTACGTGTACTGTATTTTTGACGGGCACTGTAGGCTCGGCGATAGCAACATCGCTATCGTTGCCGCCTTCGGGTTTGCTTGCCCGGGGTTCAAGCCCAATCTCCGGCCGTTTAATTTAGGATTTAATTACACAAAGTTACGGGGACAGATAGACAAACAGATGGACGGATGGACGGATGAACAAACGGACAAACAACAGAATTATTATGTTTGATATAAAAATTTCAGCTCTAAATGTTTTGTGTGTTCTATGTTCTACGAATTTTTAATGTTTTACGCGTTATTAAAACGGACTGAAATCAACACTCCAACAATTGAATCCTTAAGTAAAAAGTTGTTTACTTACAGAAAATACATATTTATAAATAATTTAAACAAAATTAAAAAGTGACAGAAATTAATGTTCATTGAGACCAGCATCTGTATACATATAGGTACCCACCCAGCGGCGTAGCTACCGCCCGGGCAGCTTGGGTGCCCGAGCCCCCGTGTCAGAAGGTACCTTGTTGTTCCAAGGGTAGAGGTGTCCAAAATATAGAGGTAAGTACCTGTAAATAAATAAAATTTATTAACGATGGGCATTCACAGTAAATGCACATTTCGGCGTTTTTACAAAAATATGGGTTTTTAATATTAATATATATCAGAATGCATAGGCTAGACTACATCTTTTTAGGATGATAACTAAGGTAAAGTATTTGTTTTTATATAAAAATAATAAACTGAACATTATTCACAATAATTAAGAAAATACAAGCATTAATTGATAGGCCGCGGCCAAAAAATTCATTTTGATGTCTTAGAAAAGTCAATTATTTTATTTTATTTTATTTATTTAATTAATAATATAAATATAATATTTTATTACAAAGATATCTTAAAAATATTTACAATTCATATTTGTTTGTATGTGTATACCTCACCAAAAAGAATTAACGATTCTTGTGTATGGTGAGGGATCAGTTGTTACTGAATATTTACAGTACGCAGAATACATTTTTTTTATATGTATAAAGCTAACATTACGGTGATGAATCTGTACTAAAATAATTAAGAAATATTTAATATTAATAATGTTACACATTTTTAAATTTGCAAGAAATTTTTATGTTTTTTGATGATTTTAAAACGCTTTTCTTCATATAAAGACGTGATCAAAAGTTAGTTTTTTTTTATTAAAAACACGTTAATTACTATTTTTTTTAAATGCGTTAATCGTTTTAATTTGATCATAAATGTTTAATGCCACGATGGATAGTAAAAAGATTTATTACAATTATGAAGTGAGCGGATACATCACAGAACGAGAGTGAAAGTGTTTCATTACAATATACGGTATTAATAAACATTTTAAATATGTTACGTGCCTTATAAACACGTCAATCAAATTGCCATAATATTTCATTAATCACGATTGCTGCTGCACATTTTTCATCCCATTTGTTACTTTGAGAAGTCTCAAATAATTGATGAAATTTCACGTAACAGATATATCAGGCATTTCAAACTCCCGCGCAAGGAGGATTACGACACTGCCCCATAGATGGTCGAAAAAAAATTCAAATTTGCATTTTGCATGAATAATTTTATTCCGTCCGGTGGAGTCGCGTGACGTCATATCTCGTACCCGGTGTACATCGCGGCTCGAGCTCCGGCCCCCGGCTATGCGGACGCGTGACGTCACAGGCGAGTTGGAAGTCAATCATTCCGCGCTAAAGTACACTAAATTTAATATTCTTTGTCTCTGTTATTTATTGACAGATTTCCACAATTGTTTCACCAATTTATTAGTTTTGGTCTATATTTTAGTTAAACGCTGCAACATATATTATCAGCATTATGAAACTTCTCCATTGGAAGGGAAATATATCCCCCTACATATTGCCCAGGACAAACTTAGCTGTTTGTAAAAATTGCCTTTAAGATAAGTCACTTCTTGCTGAATCAATAGAATGCACTCGAATTAACGGAATGAGCTACAGACAGTGTTAATCTGAATACTTAGAATAAGGAGGCATTGTAGATAGAGTGTTGCACCTAGTTAATTTGAAACTTATAAAAAGGTCAATTAAAGAAGTCTCACAAAGCTGAAGCTCTTTATGTGGGAAACGTTTTAAATACAGGTCATAAGCCCTGGGCCACCCTATAAAGACTTCCTCCGTACACGTTTCCCATATAAATAGTTTCATCTTTGTGAGACTTCTATAATTTACTTTTTTATAAGTTTCAAATGTTTCCTATAAATTTATAGGCTATCGTATTTTTTATTTTTTTTCTTCTTCTTCAGCTCTTCTCTCTTCGCTGCTGGATATAGGTCTTTTCCATACCGTTCCATCCAAATTTTACATCATTAACTGACCAAATTATTGTTACGTAAATGATGCTCGGTGTGCGATCCGTCCGAGGTAAATACGATATTAATCAACCTGCACTTTATTGCCACAGAAAGGCAGGCAACTGCAATTTTAGCGACACCTGTGTACACACACAATATGAAGTCTTTATGCACAAATATTATACATATTTAATAGTGTGACGTGAAATCGGCCTTGCTTTTTAAAAGTCATGCAAAACGACTTCGTATATCGCAGCGTTTAATATTATAGCACTCCAATATTACAGGGCTCCACAATATTAATATTATTTATGAATTTTAGATATTTAAAAATATTGTGTATTTTTGTAAGCACAGGTGTAAGCACATGCAAGCGTATGCTAAAAAATGATTACACTATCAACACATTGTTACTTGGATATAAAAAAATATGGCTTCCTGGAGATTATATCATTTATTCAAATGTATCAACTAAAGTTTTCGAATCCAATCTACCGAGGTAGACCTCTTTCCATTTAAGAAAGACAATCGAATCAGTATGTGTAAGCCGTGCGTACGAGGCACATTGATTCGTTGTGTTGGTGTTTATACCCGTAAACACTAATACAACGAAACAATGTGCGTCGTACGCACGGCTGACACATATTGATTCGATCGTCTTTTTTAAATGGAAAGAGTTCTAAACTACGTTCATTTTATAAATGCCATTTGTGTTAGTGTGAGTGATGTCCTCTGTCTATAATACGTAAATTAAGTAGTCGTATTAGTTTTTCCCAGCTACCTCATTACCTCGGTCAGTATCAAGCCAAAAAAAATACTTGAAAATTAATGTCCTCATTGTATTGCGCGTTGCTGTCGGTGCGCAGTTGTCTTGCGCGTAATTGTCGGGACACCGCTCAGTCTCAGTGTTTTCAGATTTATTAATTTACGTATTTTTTCACCAACATAACGCTTGTTGAAAATTTTAACCAACATTCTATAAATAAAATTCATGACAATCCGTGTGTAAGATTCTGGGAATGAAACACGCTAACTATATATGTACTAGTCGTACACCCGTGAAAAATCATGGGAAATAATAATAAGGACTTGCCTTGCGTGACCGCGCCTCATCTGCCACTCTAACTATCTAAAGTTTTAATTCCTGCAATTTACGAATTTTACACAGACAGACGGACGGACAGACTATTATGTTTGATAATGAGACTTATGTTTGATCATGATGATGAAAGGATCCAGCATAAGTGGAATGAAGTAATTTAAAATCGATTCATGTAGTTAGTAGGTATACAGGGTTATTTGTAAAACATTAATAACCTCGCAGGACTATATTCCTGCCTTGATTATGAGTCGAAAATGTTCAAGCTATTATGACTTAATGTTAATAGTTAAGGAGATATGCGACATCAAAGTTTGCATTTTTTTTTTTTCAATATTTCTTACTTATTTTTTGTAAAACGTTGAACTATCATTACAGTAACTCATATCTATTACGAAAAATTCATTGGTTTCAAAACAAGTTAAATAAAATGATTAAAAACCCTGAAAAAATTACAATTGGAATGTTTTCCAATTGGAATTCGAAGGTTTTTATTTTTTTATTTGACTTGTATTAAAGAGAATGAATTTTTCATATTCGATATAAGTTACTGTAATGATAGTCCAACGTTTTACAAAAAATAAGTCGGAAATATTGAAAAAAAAATGCAAACTTTGATGTCGCATATCTCCTTATCTATTGATATTAGGTCATAATAGCTTGAACATTTTCGACTCATAATCAAGGCAGGAATATAGTCCTGCGAGGTTATTAATGTTTTACAAATAACCCTGTATATGGAGAATACATTTTATGTAGATACATACATTATCGATAAACTAACGCATTTGACAGTTCACACAATTTATTGCCACAGATTAAATAACAAAATAGACAGGTATTGCTGAGCAAACGCCTACACGAACTCTGAGCGGAGAAAGTCAAAATGGAAAGAGCTATCCAACTACTAATGGATTGAACAAATTATAAAACCTTAAATAACTAAACAAAAAACGTACAAATAAAATAAATGCACACAATAAACTTGAACTCAGTGATAACCCTAGTTTTTTAACTGCCAATTAGCTTGTTGGAGATTAGTCTTACGGTAAGATAGGTACCTACTCGGCAGTAAAGAAGTGGACCGCGCTTCGATGCTTATTTCGCGAATCCATCAAGTTAGTCCTATATTTATACCACTTTCTAAACTTAGTTTGAACAGTGTTACACGCAAGTATTGCAATCAATAGAAACAAACTCATTTAAAATATGCAGTATACTTTAACGACAATTTTCAAATAATGCAATAATAAACGAATTCAAAGAAATAAAAGTATATTCAGAACAAAACAAATGTAATTTGAGTATACCCCGTATTCCGAAAAAAGCAATATTGGGATCTAAGATCTTTGTCCTAACACTTAATAGAATATAAAACGAAAATAAAAATAAATAATAAACAAGACGCAGGTGTACGTCGGTGTTTCACGTATCTCTCTCAAAGTAAATACCTTTATATGTGCTTTCCGATTTCTCCGTTGCCTTCTTATCCGGGCGGTCTGGTCTGACAGCTTCGCTTTGCCGTAAATGTGACCTCACAATTCTCATGTTTCGACTAAAGTTACATCAAATAAGTACTAATGCTGTATTTAAAGTTTATAGAAAAAATATTATTTCATATGCACTTACAAATTTCTTCTCCCTTCGTCCTGATATAAAATTATAGCAAAATTGTCATTGTCGCGTTGGACCATAGAAAAGAGAAATATTGTTGGACTGTTTTTACATTCGACGTTTGACGGATAACCATCATGTATTTCTTTCTCCCTCTGACAACACCACCGACATATACGTCTCGTTTATTTTATTTTTTTCGTCTATTAAGTGTTGGGATAAGACTTAGATCCCAATATTGCTACTTTAGGAATACGGGCGAAAATAAAACATAATTATTATACAATATTAAAAATAACCCATCAATACACGAAACAAAGAAGGGAAAATTAGTAATAATATATCTTAAATTTATTTAAAAACCAACGAAAGTACAATTGCACAATATGCAATTAAATATTTGACGCGATAACAGCACACTTTTTCGTGATATAATTGAAGCAGTTTTTGTTTGGTTTTATGTTGCCGTGTGACATGGCCGGCTGTCAATATACGGTTGTTTTGTGATAGGAAATATACAAGGGGTTTCGGACCTAGTCTACAATACTTAATCTTTTAACTAGATATGGGGGACAGCGCATAGAAGGGGAAGTCGTTAAGGGTATTGGCTCAAAATATATATTAAAATATGACAAATTGAGAAAGCCTTCAACAAATGACAGAATGCTTTCAAATATATAACGAGTTTATTCTCGTCTCAACAAAGTCAAAAAGTATGTGCGATCATACTCAGCTGGCCATAGCTCGGCATGACTTTGCGTATTAATTCGTCCATGGCTTGCATGACACGCAAAGTGTGGCGTATTAACACGCTCACGCCATTTAAAGGGTTAAGGGTGTAAAACATTTTCACCATTAACCTTAAGATAAGCAACTTCAAAGTTAAAAATAAATGCAAACTTTGAGGTTGCTTAACTATTGATATTTTTAATAAAGTATTTTAAATAATGCCTTGAAATATTATGAACTGTATATATGTCTGAAACACCCTCTATATGTCAGATTATTACGTATGAAAAAAAAATACCGAATTTAAAAAAGTTGAGAACTTATTTGCACGTATTTCGCATTGAGTTTCATCCTTATGAGTCATGGATTACAGATTTTAAATAATCTAGTGAAAGTTCACCTTGCGTCAGATGTAAAAAAATAAGGACAGTATAATTGACATAAATTCGCCTCGTGCGTAATGAAATAGCCCCTGAAGCTAAAAGCCACAAAAACTACTACAAACTGCACCGGCATTATCATATCCCGTCATGAATGAATTTGAATATCTACCTTTCAAAGCAGCGCTGAATAGATCGGGTTAGTGTAAAAAATATTATTATAATAATTGCGACAATTTCCGTTTTAAAAAACGTCATAAAATTAAATCGTCCGGCGATAATACATTCAGTACCGGATGTGGAGAACGGCCGCGTACACAGCTTTGTTTTTATTTAATTTTTATCAACGAAAACTATTAAAAAGGGAGCATAGAATTACAACTAGGGTTTCTCTATTACCGGACTTTTTTCATTCCCGGGACTCGATTCGCAGCTCTGGATCATTCCCGGAATCCCGGGTCTCGTGATATGTTCATAAAAATTGTACCTAATAAACGATTTTATGTTTCTTTTTTATATATGTTTTCTTTTTTTCATTTTTTTTTTCAGATTTTATTTCAGTTAAATTGTTATTATAAATTAAACATGTATTAAAAAATATATATTAATTATATTATTTGTATATACCTATCTACTTCGTTTATTTGATTAATTACACTAACACCAACATGTCTCAGAAAAACCTTTCCATCGCCAGGGTGTCGTATAACTGTCAAAATATCAGAATGAAATTCATTTCATTAATAATAACATTTCTTCAATAAAAAAATTGTTTATCAAAGAATATATCAAATTTATTTGTAAACAAACATCTTAAAAAATATATAGAATATTCTAAATTTCTTAAATACCCACTTTACTAAAAAGTAACGTTTAAAACTTTAAATGGCTCTGGACAATTGTCTCACGTAAATATGTAGGTATATTACCTACATACAAAATATTTGAGATCATTGCATGTGTGAAAAGTTTAAGCTTTTGTCTTTCTTTCTGTTATACTATGCTATTTATTGTAATTTCTGATGATAATAATAATATTTGTTGCCGGGGACAATGAGGGCGCATTTATGTGGTCGCACAGTGACCTTTTAGCACTAAAAATGCCAAACAGGCGGCAAATAAGCAAGACCGATAGCGATCAGGAGCTATAGCTTATAAAACGGTCCTGGGTAAGAGTGGATCCGCCTCCATTTCGCGATTATTTCGAAATCAATCTCAAGTCTCAAAACATAATATATGGTGTAGGTACTAATAATCATGATCAGATAAATAACTTTAAATACATTTTGAATATATCTCGAAAAGGTTAAGGGTATGCAGGTGTTTACCAAAACAACTATAGTAAACTGGTCCATAATTATTTTGGCGGGTATTGGAATCGGATAGGTGACAGCATTTTTATGCCAGATATTTTACAATAAATACAAAAAAAAATTTCAATTGATTTAGCAACATTGTAGATTGACATTTTTAAAATATTGATTGTATTATTTGTATGTATCTACTTATATTAATTACCAATTCTAAAAAAATTCCAATAATTGCGAGTAATCAAGAACTTTAGCAATAATATTTAAAAATAATTTTTCAAATATATAGAAAAAAAACGACATTATTCATTTTGATATATCTATATAATATATATATATATATATATATATATATATATATATATCTATATATATATATATATATAACACCCCTTACGATGGAAAGGTTTTTCCGAAAAATGTAGGTGTAATTAATCAAATAATATAAGTAAATACATACAAATAATACAATCAATATTTTTAAATACAATAATATTCAGAACATTACTTATACACGCACATTCATTCAGGGCTACCAATCTTATTGCAAAAATACGCTTATATACAGGGTTATTTGTAAAACATTAATAACCTCGCAGGACTATATTCCCGCCTTGATTATGAAACGAAAATGTTTAAGCTATCACGACCTAATATCAATATTTCAGGAGATATGCGACATCAAAGTTTGCATTTTTTTTTCAATATTTCTGACTTATTTTTTGTAAAACGTTGGACTATCATTAGAGTAACTTATATCGAATAAGAAAAATTCATTTCCCTATAATGCAAGTCAAATAAAAAAATAAAAACCTTTGAATTCCAATTGGAAAACATTCCATCTGGAATTTTTCAGGGTCAAATTTTTCGTAATCGATATGAGTTACTGTAATGATACTTCAACGTTTTACAAAAAATAAGTCAGATATATTGAAAAAAAAGTGCAAACTTTGATGTCGCATATCTCCATAACTATTGATGTCATAATAGCTTGAATATTTTCGACTCATAATCAAGGCAGGAATATAGTCCTGCGAGGTTATTAATGTTTTACAAATAACCCTGTATATGATAAGGAAATAATTGACAAACAAACATATTTTTCCCTACAAAATATTTAAATTTAAATGTTGCATTCCACCAGCTACGCTGGCCTCATTTCGTCAGGACGTAATTGAGCTACAGCCTTCAGGCTTGTGAAGGTAGCTGAGCTGGACATCTTATTTTAATAACTGCAAGTCCTATGCGCGACCCACATAGATACTTCCGGCGGCACCAGGATGAGATGAAGGCTCTACGTCATCCGTTATCTTTTCGTTTTCATATGCTGAAGCGATTCGTGTTTTATGACCTGCTTTTCGAACAGAAATATATTGAAATTAATAAAATCTACTTACACCAAGAGAAATAAAACTTTATATATTCAAGAACACATTCATATTTGTGAAGTTGTAATTTTTCAGAACAAAGTTCTGTGAAATTTTTAAATCAAATTAATTAATCAATTAGAAAGACATACAGAAAAATCTAATTCACGAAAAATATTAGGTTGCTAATGGGATTCGAACCCAGGTCACATCCTTTCCGGGGCCGGTGCTCTGACCACTAAGCTATAGCAACCCTCTATGTTTCCGTGAATATATCGACCTTATATGTAGTTCTTATTTTTATCAATTGATTAATTTTTATTTTTGTCCATAGGGAAATCCACTTTTTTGATACGGTAGTTGAAATTACTTTCCAATGCCACCGCTAGATGGACGCCAGAATTAATTGAATAATTAATTTTATTTGGACATACATTTATACAACTCATATTATATACATTCAAGAACACATTCATATTTGTGAAGTTGTAATTTTTCAGAACAAAGTTCTGTGACATTTTTAAATCAAATTAATTAATCAATTAGAAAGACTTAGATGAATAAATAAAGAATAAAGAATTAGATGCCTCTGTAATAATAATTTTTCAGACTTCGCAAAACACCTTTAGTAAAAACTACATAGAAATCTGAATTAATAATTCCGACGTAATTAATGACCAATTAAGATAAATTATAAAAATATAGGGTGGCCCAGGGAATGAGCTAGCTTAAGTGATGACTTTACAATTTTTCATACTCGATATAAGTTACTGTAATGATAGTCCAACGTTTTACAAAAAATAAGTCAGAAATTTTGAAAAAAAAATGCAAACTTTGATGTCGCATATCTCCTTAACTATTGATATTATATATATCATAATATCTTGAACATTTTCGACTCATAATCAAAGCAGGAGTATAGTATTGCGAGGTTATTAATGTTTTCCAAATAACCCTAGTCATTCCCATGATATAATATACGTAGCTTCCGCAGCTGGTAATGATACCTCTATATTTTTAAAGTGGAATATTAAGCAATATTCATAATATTTTTTATTGTTAATTAGTAACCTCGAATATTTAAAATAATTGGGGCAAACAAAAACTTTCCTAAATTAATGGTTCACGTCTTGGATACGCCCTGCTCTTAATAAAGTATATTTTTGACGGGCTGGGGAGAATCGGTGGTGGCTATAGACGTACCACTATAACTAGGCGTGCGAGTTACTTTTTTAGTTAAATTTACACCCAGAAGTTGTCAGGGTGTAAATTTATTACACAATATATAATGTACAGAATGTCCGGTGACCGGTGTCGTATTAAATACAGAAATTTGGTCGGGCAGCACTAAAGAAAGCACGCATTAATGGCGGCCGTTCTATCTGTCAAACTGTCAGACGGTAATATCGGTCCATTATTCGCTTTTTCAGCTTCGCAATACTTCATTGGCAATTGTTCTCGCACCATCCCGGACTGTTTAGGATGTTTTGGACATAATAATTCGGTGTATATTGGTAATCAAGATGACACAGCTCGCGCTCAAAGACGAGAATGAACTGAATGACAGGGCGAGGGGTTACCGCCGGGTGCGGGCGGGGCGGGTTTTAGTTCAAAATTCGCCGCACGCCAAGTTACGTTGGGCGAGCAGTATGTCGTGTAGTTGCCTCGTCCGATTGCTCCTAAATCCCCTTCTGCGCCATCCATCCACCTTAGCTTTGGTCTTCAGTATTTGAAACTTGGCATATTATATTCGCACAGCGGAAAATGGACAAATGTACCAGTTAGCATTTGAAGCGGCCCGGGCGGGGCTCCCAGCGGCGTCTCCGAGCGCCGCTTTGTTTCTTATTGCGGTCACGCTCCGCCGCGCGCCGCAGGTATTTAGATCACTTTTCGATGGCGAGTTCCGGCTGCGCTCCCTCCCCTCCCCTTCCCTCCCCCCGACCTTTCAATTACCGCTGCGACCGAATCCAAATAGAGCGCGGCACGGCCGATAAAAAGAACGCCTCTTAAAAATGAATCCGTTGAAGTGAATTCACCCACTTCGCTTGAGAAAGGCGAAACGAACGCGTTTCGAGCTTTCTTGCGCGATACAAAACTACAAAAGGAATACAGCGGCGCTCGCGTGTTCGGCAACTGCTTAGTTATCTTCTTAGGTGTACTGAGGGTGATTTTTTTTATTGTAACGGAAGCATCGTAGCGCATGTAGCGAACGGGGCATGTAGCGAAAGCGTGCAGCGAAAATTCGAGACGACGAAATGCACTTGAAATTAGTATTCCGGTAATCTATCTATACCTATAAAACTCTATGTCTGTCTGTTCTCTATACAAATCTATACCGTTCGCCCGATTCAATTCAAAATTTGCATACTCAGGACCCGGCGGGTAACATAGGTGACATTTCCCCCCCTATTATTTAACCCCTTCCCCTCCCCCTGATGCAAATCTGTACCGTTTGACCGATCGGACTCAAAATTTGGAAACTTATTCCTAAGGACTCGACAAGTAACATATGCTACATTTCAGCCCTATTATTTTAACCCTTCCCCTCCGCTGATGTATTTTCGATGCAAATATGTACCGTTTGACCGATCGGACTCAAAATTTGTAATTTTTTTCTTTAGTACCCGGCGGGTAACAAAGGTGACATTTCCTCCCTCCCCTTTTACATATTCTCCTCCCCCCGATATATTTTCGATTTTTTCATTAAAATATAATTTTGTTAATATTTTAGTTTTTAAGTATAACTTCGAGTTTTTAAGTACACACACGATTTTTTTTAAAGTAGAGATGCGAACACGGATTGCGTATCGCAAAAATTCTTACTATTTTCAAGATAATATCAAATAAAAAATAAATTTAATATTTTAGTAATTTGAATTTATCCGCGTTCTTAAAGGCGAGGCGAGCGGGCCAATCAGAGAACGGGAACGAGTGGCACGGCTTCGCGTCATCCTTTTCTCATTCATTCCGTCTTTAACCATTCGACCTAATAAAAGCATTTAATATTACTAAGTTTCGTCCGTAATCTCGAATAATATGCAATAAACTTGCATATTTACATCTGTCTTGTGCCTTTCTTGCACGCTTGCATCACACGGCACATTCCATGAGCACCGGAAGAGTCGCCAGGTATGGTGGCAACTCTTCCTTCACACTACCTCAATGGTGATCCTCAAACTAGCAACTGAATTTTCGAGAAAAGAAAATGAATTGTGTAGGCATTATGCAATTATTTATTAATTATTCCACACCATTTACGAATACATACATACATACATACGTAGACCACAAGATGCTAAACGGTAAACTCACTTTTGTTTTCGTCTACTGTTTGTTATACATACGCCATGTTGTGTTCGCATCCAGCTTTCGCTTGTGATCTTGGCATTCATTCATTCGACTATTTTTTTAGTTTATGTTGAAATATTAATGGCTTTCTGACTGCATAGTCCACACCCATATTGGTGCCGCAACGGCATGGTACGTGCAATGTGAATTCATTTTCTACATAATTAGTGCCGAATGCAAATTGATACGCACTGTCTGCTTATTATAGGTTACGATTATGCGGAAAGGCATTCCTATTATATTGTTGAACAAACGACGACCGTATACACATGATTCTCTAGTTTCATAAATGCATTTTCAATGTTTCTGGAGTTTGTTGTTCCATGTAGATTCAATTACCTACGCGTGGTGTCTCATAGCTAGTAGAAAAAACTTTACAGGTGGATTCCTGCCTTGATAACGAATCGAAAATAATAAAAACCTTTGAAAAAAATGAATATTTTCAATGTTGGTAAGGTTTTTATCATTTTATTTGACTTGTATTGCAGCGAATGAATTTCTCATAGTTGATATAAGTTACTGTAATGATAGTTCAACTTTTTGCAAAAAATAAGTAACGAAATATTGAATAAAAAAATGCAAAATTAGATATTGCATAACTATTGATATTAGGTCATGGTTGCTCGAACATTTTCGACTCATTATCAAGGAAGGAATCCACTTGTAAAGTTTTTGCTACTAGCTACGAGACACCCTGTATGCATGCAGACACCTTCACCATCTGTCGAATGTCAATATTTCTCGTGAAAAATGAGTATATGTGATTAGTAAATGGATTTCTATTTTTTTTTAATAATTTAAGTATTCAGTTTACTTAAGATTCATCTCGCCAAAATTGGCAAAGTGTGCACTGTTATACAATAGCGGTCAATACACGATTGTTATGATAACGCAAACAAATGAGAATAGATCTGATAGATTTGATGAAATCCGATGAAATAACGCTAGATTAAAGTTGTCACCATCACTGTTAAAAAAAAATAATTTGTTGTTTTATATCATAAAATATTACGATCATATTCACTTGTTGACACCTTCATGATTACCGGTAAACCGGTATAAAATTCAAGGTTTTACCGATTTACCGGTAATGTTTTTCCGGTAAATTTGCATGCCCTACTGGCAAGCTATTGTACAATCAGACAATTTAATTTATGACATTTATGTAGCACAACTATAAACACGAATTAGAACAATTCTGAATGAAATGTATTTATTCCTTGCGTTTGAGAGTCATTCATAATCGTATTTTTTTTATTTATAATAGTTTTGTGTTATAGAAGTTTCAGTGTTTAACCATTCTCAAAACTTTGATCAAATACCAATCAGAGAATCACGTATACAATAATCTCATAGCTCATTACTAATTTATAAGCTGGGATGGTTGACTTATTGGAAGAGCATGCACATGTTATCAGTGACATTGAAAATATACTGTTTAGTCGTGTCAGTGTTTTATAACTTCTTAAGAGATTATTTTATTTGTCAAAACGGTTATTCACCTCATATCATGCTTCCATATCGCTTCATAAAACTATGATTAACTTAATTAACATTAAATATGTATTATCGGAAGCTCCCCGTGTAAATGTGCCACGAAACTACGTTAAAAACATGTTATAAGAGGTTCGCTGTTGACAGGGTATCACGTAGCTAGTAGCAAAAACTTCGGAGGAGTCTTATTCATTCAATTTTGAATAGTAAATATTTTTTAAACGTTTGGGTGAAAATTTATGAAGATAAGTGACGTCAAAGTTCGCATTTTTTCAAATATTTTCAGAAATATCTCTTTTTTTTTTCAAAATTTTTCATACGTTCGACAATCACAAAAGTAATTTATTACGAAAATAAAAATTCATTCGCTTTGATACAAGTCAAATAAAATAATTAAAACTTTGCAAAAATTTGAACCAGAATTTTTTGTACTTACCTTCATTTTTTTTTACTTGTAAAGTATTTTGGACTAGCTCTGTTACACCCTGTAGAGGCAATAATTTAGTATGACTTAGTTTATGAACGGCACAAAATTAATATAATCAGTGCACCAAATTATCGCAAATTTTATCTTTGGGGCCACTCTTTCGATTAGGCTAAAAAAATAAATCAATACAAAAGAATAATGCGACCACCGAGTTTATCATCGAATTGGGAGTGAAAGGAATATTTTATTATCCTGCAGTCATTTGCCGCGTAATAAAGTTACCGATAGCCGATAAAAATAATTAGCCACTTCTTCTCTTGCTGTCCTGGTATATATATGGTCAATAGGAAGTACCCAAAAATAATATTTTATTAACAAGGATTTTTGAAATATAGTGATAGAATACATAAATTTGTCTTTCAATAGAAAATTGACCGACAAGAAGTATTGACCGTTTTAATTAGGAAATAAAACAGATTTGTTACCATAAAACATATAAAAATCGACAGCGCGGTTTTCTTAAATGTAATCAAGCCTTCATGATATATGTTAAATAGAAGAAATAGACTATTTTTTAAATATTTGTGTTTACATAATATTTTACATATATGATGTACATTATTTAATTTTGATAAATTTTTTTTCAAATTTTTTACTGTCCACTGAAAGTATAAACTTATGTATGAAACCGGAGAATGTCATAAATGTGACAGATGACTGTATTTTTTAATAACATAATACATACGTGCAAAGAAATATATATATATAGAAATATTTAAAGATAAGTATGATAAAGTTAATATTGCAATATTTAAAAATAAGCATGTTAAAGTTAATGTCACAAATCTCATCACTCAATTGTTTTAGTGATTTTACGCACTTTTCGAACTTTGCATAATGTTGTATAGTTCTAATATTCGCTGGTAGACATATTATTGAGATATTTAATTCCTAGGTATCTGTAGTGGTGTTGCATGGCTGTTTTACTGCATCTAGGTGTATTTAGCATACATATCGTAGGTTATAAAATATACAGGTTTTGTTGCAATGTAGACCTCCCTATTTAGGTATATATAAATTAATCTTATAGAATATAAAACTTATAAACATTATGCAAAGATTAACCGTGAAAAATCACGGGACATAATTAATTAATTTGGTAGCGCGACGATTGACATGTCACACACGGCTGCTCGCGTCTCATTGGGCGGCTAGCCAGTGTTGTCGTTGTAATTCCAGCAAGTTACGGACGGACATTCGAAATTAGGATAGTTGATTATGATGTTAATACTACGAGGGCGAGTCAAAAATTATCTACGTTATTGTCTAATCCAACTTTATTCTGAAATCATCTGTGATTTTTTTAATTGATCTATGGATCATACGCTACGCTCTTACATTATAATGTTTAAAAACTGTTTAGATTCCTTAAACTGTGTGCATGATGGTATATGTCATCTAAATAATATCATATTATGTTACATTATTATATTACAACGGTGTAATCAACCACACAAGGAAGTTATTTTATCCGTTGCATCAATGATCAATTGTCAATTGCAATAAAATGTTCTTTTTTAATTTCGATTTGCAGTCTGAAAATATGTCTACATTGTTTGGCCTGTCATCTCTCTGGTTTCACGATATTTCCAGAATCTAGTAGATTATCCCAGACATTTGTAGTAATTTCCGATTCAGTGTAAAAGATGTACACCATGTAAAATCCTCAATTACGTGAATCCTTTCTATTTCCACCATATTTATTTTCTTCTTTGAAAATCTAGTCGAGTACAGATTTTTTGAAAGTACAGTTACAGTAGCTGCGTTACAATAACTAACCACAACAAGGAACCAGGTCTCGATTCTTGGACAACTGACCTTGAAGAGCCTGTGAATGAAACATTCAATCTAGTTCTCTGAAAACAATCAATTTCTATGCGTATTCGATTCATTTTATGCAAATATAATGGAGTTGTTGCACGTGGGTATTAAGAATATAATTTAAAACACTTACAGTTAAACCTATAGAATAATCGTTCCGGAAACGTGTTCCATATTCAAAGCATTCGGATATCAAAGCAAATTTTCCCACAAGAAATAATGAAAACTTACTTTATTATTTATTTGTAAATTCGTAACAGCAAATTTTAATACCATTAAAACGACCAGGTTTGTGGAAGTGGCAAGAAAGGGGTAGAAACAATCAAAATAATGTTTATTTACTAAAAATACGAATCTAAATTTTAAAAAACACAAGTTGCGTGATACATGACATTAGAAAATGAAGGAAACATAAAAAAATTATACAGGCAATCAGTTTCTGACACTAGTTTTTTGTGTTAGACCACTAGCGTTTTTTAGTAGTTTTTTGTTTGTGGCGATTTTTATTTTATTTATTTTCTTCTTGCAAGATCAATGGAAATGCTCACTGGCAGGACCTTCAGGGATCCCACTAAACGCAGGACACTTGCAGATTCGGTGTAAACTTGACAGTAAGAACGCTTCGGTAAACCGTGTTTTTTCAGGGAACCGATTAATGATGGTTACGTTAAAACCGTTATTTAAACCGTAAATTCATGTTACTGTTATTTGAGATTTGTATCCGATTGTATCGATGATTGGTAACTGAGATATATCTAACTGTTGTCTAGTCAAGTAGGGGCTCCATGCCGCGTGTATGTCGGCACTTCTACCTCTGTCTATCATTGTGACCCCCGCTTCCCCCTTAGAAAACTCATCTCATCATCTTGCTCTCACTCTCTGCGTGAGGATCCAAATTTGATAGCCATATATTAGATGGCCTATACATGGATTTGAAAACAGTGAGTTTTGCCTTGACACTTAGCTCGTACTTTCTTATCACCGCACTATACAGGGTTATTTGTAAAACATTAATAACCTCGTAGGAATATATTTCTGCCTTGATTATGAGTCGAAAATGTTCAAGCTATTATGAACTAATACCAATAGTTATGGAGATATGCGACATCAAAGTTTACATTTTTTTTCAATATTTCTGACTTATTTTTTGTAAAACGTTGGACTATCATTACAGTAACTTACATCGAATATGAAAAATTCATTCCCTTTAATATAAGTCAAATTAAAAAATAAAAACCTTCCAATTCCAATTGGAAAACATTCCAATTGGATTTTTTCAGGGTTTTTATCATTTTATTTCACTTGTTTTGAAACGAATGAATTTTTCGTAATCGATATGAGCTACTGTTATGATAGTCCAACGTTTTACAAAAAATAAGTCAGAAGTATTGAAAAAAAATGCAAACTTTGATGTCGCATATCTCCATAACTATTGATATTAGGTCATAGTAGCTTGAACATTTTCGACTCATAATCAAGGCAGGAATATAGTCCTGCGAGGTTATTAATGTTTTACAAATAACCCTGTATAGAGAGTAAAACGCCGGCCGCAGTTCCAATAATTCTTCTATCTATTTCACTATCCTGCCTCCCATCGCTAGAAAATTCCACCCCAAGGTATTGAATTTATCTACTCGCTTCAGCTGCGTTGCCTGTATACTGATCGAGCACTACTCTTGGTGTCTTTCTACGACCATTACATGTTTGTTAGTTATTTTATTATTTAACTAACAAACTACTGTTTTAAAGTGCGACAGTATTTACAAACACAACAGACAGGTATAGAAAAAAAATGAAAATAATGAATCAATAATGTTATGAATGTAGAACAATCTGGCGGATTTACATAACCATCTTGGTGAAAATAGAATGTAACAGAATGTTACGTAAATTAGTGCAAACTGGTTTCTCGCTGAGGCGAGAGTGGAGCCGACTACGACGTTCTCCCTCACTGCGCGCGGAACATTTCCTTTGGATACAGCCTTGAACAAGTTATAAAAAAAAACTTAATTGAAAACAACCTAAAGACACACTCAGCTGTATTCTGGAAATAGCAAGATTGTTATTTTGATGACTGCTACCCCAACATTCAAAAATAGACGGAATGTATTTATTTATGCCCATCTAATTACTCAATTAATCTACTCGTACATTTACGACTTTTGCAATCTCAGATGAGACCTTTGGAAAGTAGTCGTGAATCTATCTGATCAGACCTCTTCATTTGATGTCGAAACAATATTTATTAAACCAGTTATTGCGAACTAAAATATAAGTTTTTGATAAATATTGTATAAAATAAGTAGGTACCTGCTAAGATCATTTTAACAATTGGTAGAAATTAGTTTGTTTCACATGTATCTCCTAATTTCTTCATCTAAAACAGCGGTTCCCAACCTGTCGTACGCATACCACCGGTGGTACGCGAGTGGATAGTTGGTGGTACGCGAAAAATAATCAGTAATGGCGGATATAAAAAGTAAAAAAAATCTGTCATAAAAACATCATTAAAACTATTTTATTTTTCCTACAGTTCATAATTTTAATTAATAATATACAGTACAGTTGTGATTAATTACAGAATGATGATCGAAAATCCAACAATCAATATCGTATTTTTGGAGTGCACTTTTAAATTTAGCGCGTCAGCTATCAGTAACTTGAGATGTTTTACATTTACCGTGTTTAATTAATTTTATATGGGTACATATATTTTCTATTAATATCGGTAATTTTTGGAAAAAAATTGCCAGCGGCGCATTTCATTTCTTTTTTTACAAATAATTCAATTTAATTCAATGTAATTTTTATTAATAAAAAAGTTGTTAAGAAAAATACTTCTTAAAATGTCCTGGTTTTGAATTTTGACAAGAAATGAGCTTTGGCACTTTTTATCTAAAAAAAAACATTGTGATATGTAAAGTTCAAATGTCTCATTTTTATCAGAAAAAATAATACCTTTCGTATTTTTTTTCAAACTTAAAAAAAAGAGTTCTGGGAAATATAGCCACCCTACAAAATTTATAATGCAAATAGAAAAACAAATTTCTCGAAACACAATCATATTTACGAAGTGGTACAATTAAGCGTGATGTACTACCAAGTGGAACGCTAACCAAAAAAGGTTGGGAAACGCTTATCTAAAGAGTTTAAATATTAGATTGAAGCTAATATTTTCGCCACAAAGATAGAAATATTTGACAGATTTGACGTTTGTCTAATTTTGAGTGTTGGGATAAGAAATAACAATTTTATTTTCAGAATACGGCTGACTGAGCGCCGAACCTAGCCGTAGCTAATGAACAATAAGATTTTATGGAGGCGATATTTTTTTTACCTACTTCAAAATAGCATTTAATAGAGCAACCTCCCCTTTGGCTTTCTCTTCTCGTGATTATTCCAACGATGGCTATTATGATGGTTATCATCGTTTTGTTCACTGTGGCCCGGAAAAGATCTAATTATTCAAACATAAATAACATTAGATGATATAATTGATGTCGTAATTTAAAATCAGGATAAAATAATTTTTTAATTCATAGAAGTGAAAACTCTTTTTACTCCCTTTCTTTTAACTCGTAGCGTCTGCTTGTCTACTTGTCTGACGAAAAATCTTTGGATCGATTTTTAACCCTTTTCCCGCGATCCAATCGAGCTGAAACTTTGCAAGCAGACTCGTGGCGACGATCAAGAAAATCTATCAAATTTTCGTTAAAAAAAAATTATGAATTTAAGTTTTTTTGGATTTTTCAATTTTTTATTAATTTATATTATGATATTGGATTTTTCAAATTTTGAATGGTTTTTTTATACAAATTATTAAGTTGTATGAAAATATTTCAATGCGTCTGGTGGACGCGAAACCTGATTATAGTATAATTTTGGATTTTTGGAAAATTTTTATTACTCCCTTTCGTAGCGTCGCCCGACCGAAGCCCAACCCGTAGGTTAAGCGCCAGACCAGTTTCCACTAGTAAATGAGAAAGGGAGTATAATAAAAACTTGGTTTTTATGGGTTACTTTTTTACGAGTTGATCGCGATTGATAGCGATATTATGAATCGGCATAACTATCGTCATAATAATATATTTATCGTATGTGAATATTCCCATCGACAATCGATACAGTCCTAGTCCTATCTAATCTAACCGGATCTGTCCCAACCCTAACAATCCTACCGGATCCACCTGCGGCCCGCCCTTCAACACCTCGACATCGTCTTCAAATCTAAAAAATATTGTGTTGATTAATAACGAGCATCACGATAAATTATACAAGTCTCGCAGAGAAAAGCAATGAATGTGAGAAGCGTGTGTGGTAGTCTTTTTATACCATGGCCCAGGGCTTACAACCTGTATGAACTGGCTTAAGTGATCACTCTACACAATGCAACGTTCGCAGCTGGAAATTTTTAAGAATTATTTCAAAACAATGAAAATTAGTTTTCAATTTTTAAACTCCTTTTCATACACCAGTACCTATTCAGGGTGTCTAGTATCTCGACGTCAAGCCGAAATCGGGTGAGAGGCCAAATTATAATAGTTATCAGAAAAATATTTAAAAAAATAGTCAATTAAAACTGGGCAAAGTATTGGTTTTGAATACTTGGTTTGGTCAAAAAGTGACATTTTCTTCCAAGCTGGAACAATTGGCTTTGAATTTTAGATAAAAGTTTACAGAAGCATTATTCAGAATTACATAATAATAATAAAAAATGAAGCAAAATAAAGATTTGTAGCAACAGGAGTGAAAAGACCGTCACAGGGTGTAGATTTTTTTTAAATGCTTATAATTTTTAAAACACATGACTTAGATTTTTTAAAATATTTTTCTGATAACTATTATGACTTGGCCTATCACCCGATTTCGGCTTGACGCCGAGATACGAGACACCTGTATATATTTAACAATATTTTTATGTAATTTTTAAAATAATATAATATATTTATATATATATTTTTAACAATATTTTTATTTGGGGACAAAATCCAGTAACTGTGTTCTTACAACTTACCTACATATTAAAATATTTACGAGGATCACGTCTATACATCGGAAACACGGGTATAGTAATTCCTGAATTCCACACGAGAAAAAACCAAATATTTTGGTTTTCCCCGTAGTTTCCACAGTAAAATAAATCCCCATACTTTGAACGATTCATACGTAATTATTATTATGTATGTACTATGAGATAATGCTTAATGTCGCAAAAAGTTTTCTCTCGCCTTATCACGCAGTCTGCACAATAATAATATAAACAGCTTATAAATACTTTGGCCATTCATTGCAATTATTTGTTGGTCTATTTAACCTCGTGTTAGAAAATCGTGCAATTGCTTTGATTACAACATAATTAATGACACCGTTGAAAAATGTGTGTTACGACTGTAAGATTAATCGGGAAGTTGATCGTGTCTTTACTTCTCTAACGGACGAAATTCCTCTCTTTGTCAGACAGTCGGACTAAGTAAACAAACAATTCGGCCAAGAATATTGTCCGAGAACCAGAGAACGCTACCCAGAATATGGACAGATCATTAGCGTAACTTTGCATTAAGCTACAGATACACATGCTTATTTAGTGGCACGTGAGCATGCGCAGTATCGATCTTCTTTAGGCCTTGCTTATTAGTGGCATGTGCGTACCCAAGTTGCCCAAAGTGCGTTCCAAGTTGACCAAACAAAGCTGAATGAGCATGCCACTTAGTGGCATGCTCAAAAATCAACCGCCGGTTGATTTATAAGCATGCTACTGTCATTCACCATGAGAGGGGTATCTTTGGAGCATGTGTGAACAGGCTTGCTTATTATGAGCATGCTTATGCGAGCTTCGCGGCTAGTATTATCAGTGCGATCTTCTCAGTCCGCGACAGATGAAACAAATATGGCGCGTTGGAGAGATGATAAAACATTACTTTTCGTGACTTATTATAGGAATCACGAATGTCTGTGGAATACTCGGTCACCGTTGTGTAAAAATAATATAGTGAGAAATAATGTTTACGAAATTTTATTAATAGGCATGAATGATTCAAATCTTACAATAAAAATTATATAAACTAAAATCAAAAATGTGCGGATGGAAACTCGGGAACTTTTTTGATTTATTGGTTCACTTGAATTTTCTATTTCAGTTTGCAAAGTTTCCATTTTGAACAAGAGCGTCTCTATTCTATGACAAGAGCATGCCACTAATAAGCATGTGTGTTTGATTGTTAGCTTTGGGCATGCTTATTTATGAGCATGCCACTAATAAGCATGCCCTAACAACTGTACACACTTGCTCATTACACACTTACTCATTAGCATGCCACTAAATAAGCATGTGTATTTGTACCTTTAGGCATCTAGAGCATTCTACAATACTTTTAATCCCCCTGTAACTGCTGCAGTATACTATTTCTGACTAATTAAAAAGAATTGAAAAAAAACGACACTCCAAAATAAAGAATTATACTAAAAAGAAATCGATACACAAGAATCAAAGTGATGCTGGAGAATTTACAAATATTGACATTAGACAAATAATTCAATTTAATGTACCTTCTTCTATTTATATACATATAATTATTAATGTACACAACACCTATCTACCTACTGAATGTGAGGAAAAATCTTCAATAATTTTAAATATAACAAACATATTGCATAATAATTTGATATATACGAGTATATGTATTATATTCGTCAGCAGCATGCAGTCAGTACCTACTTAGAAATAAGCTGTTTTAACTTTAATTTCTATGAAATAAATTGTCTCGTAATATTCATATCTCATTCAGTCATATAATATTTCTGTTTTAATTTCGCTTTTCGCACAACCGTACTTTATTGTAACTGATATTCATTTCATATATACCTATGTATTATCATATACCTATGTACTAGCTGTAACCCGTAAAAATGACGGCACTTTTACATGTCAGTTCCCAAAGAATAAGTATTTAGGTACTTATTTATAGCCGACACCCATGAAATAGTAATAACGATTTTTTTCAAATATTTCCCCTGCCGGCAGTTAATAAAGGTAGGTACTATTTTAAACCCTGGCGATTGTGCTGGACGGAACACGAAATGATTCGCGTCTTTGCTAGGCCTTAGTATATATTTATAGTATCATTTTGGCGGTCCACGGAGAGGCGGCGGTAGCGACATGAATTAGGCGGCCGGTTCGGATATGCTGGCCCGGGGTTCAAACGCCTTCTCCGGCCGTTTAATTTGTTTTTTTTAAGCCGTGAATTCAAAGGAAATTACAGACGTTACACGAAGTTACGGACGGACAGGCAGACAGACAGATGGCCAGACGGACGGACAAACAGCGAAATCATTATGTTTGATGTATGTACACAATAATAAAATGTTAGTACGGAGGTGTTACCATAATATTAACTCGTTTGGGAAGAAGCAATGATTTATTATGCGAAAGTCGTTCATCATTCCGCTGACAAAATTCGAATAGAAATTCGCAGTTACTTTTGATTTCGTCATTCACGCTGATTATCTCGCTCAAGCTAATTGCTATTAAAATAGTCACACATGTCTCACATAATATGTTCATGTCCTCAAATACGCAATGAGACAGCATGATACCCGCAGCCAACAATAATACTCTAAAATTAGTAAATAACCCAGTTGGAAAATGCAATTTTCGACAATAACTGATTATTTTATTCAAAAAGATATGCGCTATAATTAATGTTACACGGAATATGTGATGTATTCATTATTATTATTAATATTATATCTTAACATTTCAACTTATTTTACTCAAGAAATCCATATTTATATTTATTTACCGCTTCCGTATGATATTATAAATTAATATTTTACAAATTTATTTATGTTTATTTTATTTTACCTACCGAATGTTTATATTTAAAACAATAACCGTAAAAATATAGTTAAATATCCATACATCTATTTAGCAGGGGCGTGCAATGCGAACAAGAAGCATGACTTTATTTATACGAATATTTGGAAAAAAAATCGAAATGAAATATTTATTGGGTAAAATATTATAAACTATTAAAATCTGATTATTACACTAATTATTGTGATAGGAATATTACGAGATATATCTCTTATATTGGTTTCTATTTGAAGTATATTCTTCGGAAAAAGTCATGTTTCTTGTTCCCACTGCACGCGCCTGCTATTTAGATATTGTATAATATCGTGAAAACCCTTTTTTAAAGAACAAGACAAGACATTTTGGAACAGGGATATGTTAGAAAACAGTAATAATATTCTCATTCTTTTCAGACAAAGCTAAGCGTTTATGCTAAGAAAATATTACTAATTTGGTGGTTTCTCAAGTCAATCCTCCAAACCCTGACCACTAAATCACTAGACGTGGCATTGGAGTAACTTTTGAAAAATTGTGCCCCAACACCAAATGTAAAAATGCCTTTAAGCCCCAATACAAAATGGAAGAGTTCCCTATGAATCAAGTATTGCGCTGTTGTATACGGTCCCACGTTTCCAATAATATTCACACAAATGTGTATTTTACGCTAAGCATTTGCAACTGAAAATATCCACCTTGAGCTTTAAATTTCTAACTCTCAAGAAAGAGAAAGGAAGACAAAAATAATTATAAAGAAAAGTTATTTTTTAAAATCATTTCTGTCTTATTTTTTGCGCCCCTTGCCCCTCTGTGTCGCAATACATCATATTGGTATATTTACGCCATTGGAGTGTCTTACTACTAGACCAAAAAGCATATCGATAATATAATCTTCTACATAAGTATTCTCGAAAAGTCACAATTAAATTATTGTCTTTTTAATCTTCATATTATTTCAATTATTAAGCTGATCAATCTTTCATCTCTGTAAAAATACTAAATTCTGAATGATGAAAAAAAAACACTAATTTTGGTCCTCACGTAAATGGTGCACATAGATTTGTTCCATACCGAGAAGACGCCGTTTGACTGTCACGCAAGGTCAAGAAATTTGATAAGATAAATTATTCAGTTGTACGGGAATTCCAAATATGTAAACAAGTTTCAGTACAATTATAACATTTTTTACATTTTATCGTAGACCTTGTACAATATTGCACCTGTATTGTACAATATATCCCTGTTAAAGCACACAAATGCATAAGTATCGAATAAATGACATAATCTATTAATTTAGCGATTCACAGTGAAAAATTAAATAATTACTACAGTGATAAAGGACCACGAACCGCAATGCATAATTTTTGCATTCGAAGAGAATCAATCCATGACCCCGCGATCAGAATACAGGCGCTTTAAAGCAGCGGTCGCCAACCTTTAGGACCTCACGGACCACTAATAATGTTTTTAATAGGATAACAATTTCGGCGAAGTTTTCTCATGGACCACCAATGGTCCGCGATTCATCCCTTTGGTGACCGCTGCTTTAAAGCCACCGCAAGGCGAGTGTAGTGAGCATATTGTAACATTTACGTAAACATATATTTTGAAAAAAAAAACGAAAAATATTTATGTTAATAATCATGCTTAAATATACCAACTCACTGCACACCCCTGGCCGCCGTTTATTATAATATCAAACATAATAATTTTGTTGTCTGTCCGTCCGTAACTTCGTGTAACGTCCGTAATTTCGTTCGAATTCACCGCTAAAAACCAAATTAAACGGCCTAAGATGGGACTTGAACCTCGGGCCAACATAACCAATCCGGCCGCTCTACGCATGTTGCTACGGCCGCCTCTCCGTGAATCGCCAAAAATATACTATAAATATATATTAGGGCTTAGCAAAGACGCGAACCAATGTTCGGTCATATTTGACGGGTTAAAGCTACTGTCACATTATTTATATTTGAATTTTTTTTAAATAGAGATGCGAACACGGAATACGTGTCACATCGATATTCTTACTATTTTCAAAGTAAGATAAACGCTTGTGCTATGAAAATAGGACTAACTTGCTAGTCTGGAGTGAGGTTCGAACCCGCGACCTTTGGATCACGAGGCGAGTGTCTTAACCACAAGATCATCAAGCTACTCATGCCGTAACATCTTGTTTTTAGGCGTAACTAGAAAAATAAATGACTTTATTATATCTACCATAATTTTTTAATGGATAAATATATATGGCAGACTTACTAACTATTTTGAAATAGAGATGCGAACACGGAATACGCGTCGCATCAATATCCTCACAATTTTCAAATTAAGCTAAACGATTGTGCTTGAAAATAGGGCTAACTTGCTAAGTGTAACACTAGCTTTTACAGCAATAGTTTTCTTGTATTTCGATGTCATATTGGTGTTTTAGTGTCGCATAGAATAAAATACTTCCTGTTACAATGTAAGGTGAGAAATGTAATGTGTGGCTAGGAAACAGGATACACGATACAAATATTGTAACCCGGACAAACCTCTCTTGAACCCAAACTCAAAAAACCCAAACTCACTTTGGGGTATGGACTCATCCAACAGGATAAGCACCCAACCATCTACAAATAATTCACCTAACTGGGAAAACCCGATGGTATTCTAACTAAACAAAAAAGTAATACAAATCAATTTAAGGTGACCCATTAAAAGACGAAATACAAATATAAAAAAAAACTTGAAAAAAGCACCACCCGGAATTCAGAGTTTAAAAAAAATGTTTATTTAATACTACGCCAGTCACGATAGAAAAATCTGTGTTGAGAGAAGAAAATAGTAAATTTGTGGGGGATAGATTAAGAGCAAATTGGTCATGGCAGAAGGAGGGTAAAATGCCAGAAGGTACTGTGGGGTGATCGTTATTTTCTCAGGGTCCTAGAGTACAACCGAGAAAAATTTTGAATGAATTATATTCAAAATATTACCCGTCAAAAATAAAGCACCTTATATATATTTCGGACGCCAATTAAGGCTGTGAGAACAGCACTATCTAGAGTAGCGAAGCGTCTTGATAACGTTAGTGATGGGCATTATTAAATAGAGAATTATGCTTTTTTGCTTCACGAAGTGTTACTTGTAGGGACCCACAGAAATAACTATGCCTTAAATTCACCGATAAGACGTATGCATCACATTGGAAATAAGTTCTCAAAATTTGTTGAAATTTTTCATTGTAGGAGCTTACCCGAACAAAATAATTACTTAGACTTAGAATACGCCAGTAAAATTGAGAACAGTTTAATGGACTAAATTTTTATTTATTTTTTGTTCTCTTTGAATTAGTACCGTTCTGAATAATATGCTTTTTACTTACTATGTTATTTTATTACTATTTTGTTAAAGGTTTTAATTACTACTGTATACTTTTATACTGATCATTTTTTATACCTATATATATGTATTTCTTTTAAAGTGTTTTAATGATAGCTTATTTTTCTTTAATATGTTTTATTTTTATTATTTTTTGGTTTATTATTATAAAACGTCTTTAGTATGTAAAAATTCTTGTACTCTATATGTATATATTTTAAAGAATAATGTATTAAATACAAATGTATCAAAATGTTTTATAGATGTCTCATAGAGACGAAGCTATTTTTTATATGGGAAATTAGGTAGGTATGAAGGCATTTTTTTTATGTTTATAGGGCTTACGACCTATCGTACGGCTGGCTTAAGTGATCACTTTACACTATGTAACGTTCACCAATTTCACTCGTGATAGACTGAAACATCTATAATTTTTATGAAATTTGTAAACATGTTAAATTTACACAGCTTGTTTCATATGTGAGTTTTATTTTACCACAGCCATCTATGGTTGAAATTCGTCATCCCCACATATCTCTTAAACCAACCGTAAGATAGGTCGTCAGCCCTATAAAAACCAAAAAAAACTTTTAATACCTACTTTCCCATATAAAAAATAGCTTCGTCCCTATGAGACATCTTAATTAATGATGTCCCCCCGGGATAAAATCCAATATTGTGTTTTTGATCATTTTTAAAATATGTGCTCAAAATATTCATAAAATAGGAAATCTATCAATTTTCAACGTAAAACAATTCTGGAAAGTCACGCAAAACAACGCACGTTAGTTCTACTACGTATACACAAACATAAAATATTATAATTATATTAGGTCCTTACATATGAAATTGGCGTTTAGTATGGGAGGAACATAAAGCCGATTTTTTTAAATTATAATATATTTATTTAATCAAAGTATGTACCATTGCTATCTATGCACTTTTGCCATCTCATAGGTAGTTCATCGATCCCTTTACTAAAAAAACCATTCGGACGGGAATCAATAAAATCTTTGAAGGCGGTTTGGACTGCCCCATCGGAGTTGAATTTTTTCCTTTACAAGAAGTTATCCAAATTTCGAAAAAAATGGTAATCTGTTAGGGCAAGGTCCGGAGAGTACGGTGGATGTCTTAGACATTCCAATTGAAGCTCCTCTAATTTGGTAGCCGTCTGTTGTGCAGTGTGTGGTCTAGCGTTATCATGAAGCAGCAGTGGCCTAGAGCGATTAACCAGCCTCGGTTGTTTAGCAGTTAGCTTTTCCATCATCGTTTGCAGTTGCTGACAATAGACATCTGCCGTAATCGTCTGGCCAGATTTAAGAAAGCTGTAGTGAACGACACCAGCACTTGTCCACCAAACGCTCACAAGTAACTTTTTTGGAGTCAATTTTCGCTTGGGGCATGGTTGGCTGGTTCGGCAGGGTTCAGCCATTGCGATGAGCGCTTCCGATTATCGTACAGGATCCACTTTTCATCACAGGTAATGATTCGATTTTAAATCCCTTCAATATTGTGCCGGTTGAGTAATGCAACGCAGCAGTCAACGCGCGTTTGTTGATTTGCTTCACTCAATTCGTGAGGTACCCACCTTTCAAGCTTTTTCACCTTACCAATTTGCTTCAAGTGGATTAAAACAGTTTTATCACTAACACCGCAGCCTGCAGCTAACTCGGATGTGGTTTGCGATGGATCCGCTTCCACAATAGCCTTCAATCTTCATTATCAACTTTGGTCTCCGGCCGTCCACGGGGCTTGTTCTGCAGGTCGAAATTTCCAGAACGAAAACGTTGAAACCAAAAACGCACTGTGTTTTCTTTTGTGGCACCGTCGCCATACACATCATTAATCCTTCGAGCCGTTTCTGCAGCACTGGTGCCACGGTGGAACTCGTACTCGTAAATAACGCGATATTTCAAGTTTTTCATTTTGTAAACTGAGT